>JASCZW010004810.1:0-199229 GCA_034211315.2 Aedes japonicus
CGACAAGCACCACGTTTTTTATTGTGTAGGCTTCAAGCTACAATGAATTTATTTATTAAGCAAAATAACATAGGTTGTATAGAAATGTACTCACAAATTTGGTGTTCTTAACCTGGAAGGGATATTGGCTACTATTTCCCACAGTCTACAATTTTAGTCCGTAATCGTGTCTATTGTACAAATTTAATTTCAGTGTTAAGTGTTGTGAATTCAATTCTATGTTCATACCTACATCTATAGCTAGATATTTTAATTAAAGTATTTGATTATACAAGAACAATAATAGAATTAGAAACTTTAATGTATAGCGATTTAGTATTTAAGTAGGTTTCAACGAATTTAGGTAGCGTGATCTGTTTTCGTTCTAACAATTAGGAGATAACAATTGAACTTTTTCCTTTTCTCTTTGTTCCTACCGATTGACGTTGTGACATTTAAGCGACGTGTCATTTTGTACGTTGTATTCTAAATACTAATGCAGCGCCGCAGTGTGAAGTGCCGCTTCAACGAGGGGTCGCGTCGTGACACACCCCCGCCCGTGAACCTTGGTGAAGGTCCGAAACTCTTGAAAAAGCTTCACCAGGTTCACGTTTCGCCTCGACGTTCAATACAGCTAGTCTTACAGCTGGTCTACGTAGAATCCCCGAAGATGTTCGAACTAATGCTTGTCGTACTCTTCCGTCTCGTCCAGGAAACACCTGTTCGATTCGCCTTCTTATCCACTGGTTCCTCGCCGTTCCGTCAACCACCAGTACCAAATCACCTATCTGAAGATCTTTCACATCCTTGAACCACTTGCACCTCCGCGTGATCACCGGAAGGTATTCCTTAAGCCACCTACGCCAAATTTCATTGCTGATATACCTTGCTAACTTCCAGCTGCTGCGAAGCGTTGAGCTGGCATCCAGCTGTTCGGTGGGTAGGAATTTTCCCCCAGAAGAGCTGCCCAGTAAAAAATGGTTGGGCGTTAAAGCTTCCTGATCTGCAGACTCTAATGGGATAACGGTGAGCGGTCTTGAGTTAATCATCCCTTCTGCTTCCAAGAGGATCGTCTCTAATGTCTCGTCATCTGGTTTGCGCGGACCGTTCAGAATTGAACCAATTGCAATCTTTACAGAACGAACGAGTCTCTCCCACGCTCCACCCATGTGCGGAGCTGCTGGAGGGATGAACTTCCAGGCAGTTTCGGTGGTCGTAAACTTTTCTGAGAGAGCTTTGTTTCTTGCCTCCTTTTGTGCATTTATCTCGTTGCTGGTACCTTGGAAACAGGTAGCGTTATCCGTCCAAAATTCCCTTGGCTTGCCTCTGCGTGCAACGAAACGTTGCACAGCCATTATACATGATTCTGTACTTAGAGAGTGCACGACTTCCAAATGCACAGCCCTAGTCGTGAGGCAGGTGAAGAGGGCTGCCCAACGTTTAACGTTGCTTCTACCCACCTTTACGAGTAGTGGTCCGAAGTAGTCCAACCCAGTGAATGTGAACGGTTGGACATAAGCTGTTAAACGCATCTCAGGAAGTGGAGCCATCACTGGTGGTCTTGGGATTGCTTTCGTCAGGCGACAGAATGCACACGTACGCTCAACTTTATCCAGCAGCCGTCGCAGCATTGAAATATCGAAGCGTTGGCGAATCTCATTGAATATGGTCTCTCGATTGGCGTGACGGAAACGGCGATGATACCAGTCTACAATAAGGAAGGTAATTAGGTGTTGGTTGGGAAGGATGATCGGAAACTTAGCTTCAGTCGGTACGTATGGGGCAGCACCGATTCGGCCTCGGCTGCGCAGAATACCCTTCTGATCCATGAATGGGCACTTATTGTAGATGGAACTAGATTTGTGCACGGTGGCGTGGCGATTCTCAGGTGATCCCTGAGTGCGTACTAGGATAACCAGTTCGTCTGTATAAAGTTCACTTTGAGCTGTTTTCAATAAAGCTTCTTCGGCTCGTCTGAGTTCTTCGCTGGTGAGATTACCGGTCGCTAAATTCTCTTTGTTTCGACGCCTGCGGAAGTTCTCGATACAGCGAAAGACATATGCAGCTACACGCTGCAATTTGGTCCATCGTTCGAACCTTTCGAACACCATGATTGGAGCGAAGTGGATCGCTTGAAAATATGTGGGTCGGAGTTCTTCCTTAGTTGGAATAACCGTTCGTTGCTTAGGCCAGCGTTCTTCGGGTTCGTAGAGGAAAGTCCGGTCCATGGAACCAAGGATTGTTCATTGATACTTGTGGGCCGCTGTTCCACTTGGTAGCTAGATCTGCAGTGTTCAGCTTAAACGGCACCCATCGCCACTCCGACTGTTGTGTAGACGACAAAATTTCACCAACTCGAACGGCAACGAACTTATGGTAACGTCGATGATCGGTTGAGCGCACCCACGCAAGTACAGTGCTGGCATCACTCCAACAAAACCGCTGACTAAATGTGTACTTGTGATACTTTTGAATTGATTCCATCAACCGGATGCCTAGAACCGCGGCTTTCAGTTCGAGTCGGGGAATTGAGAGAGCTTTCAGCGGCGCTACTTTGGTCTTGCCTCCGACAAGGGCGACCTCTGTACCTCGGTCGGTTTCCAAACGGAAGTACACTACACCAGCATATGCGGTTTCACTGGCATCGACAAACAGGTGGATTTGTAAACGACCGGAGTTCGTCGAAGAACGGAAGTAGCATCGTGGTATGCGTATTAGATCCAGATGCTGAAGTAAGTTCACCCATTGTCGCCAGCGTTCATTAATGTCGTGCGGGATTTCTTGATCCCATCCTGTTCCTTTAGCCCAGAGATCTTGGATCAGAATTTTGCCGTGAACGAGAAAAAAGGCGATGAGACCGAGCGGATCAAATAGGCTCATGACCACTTTAGCTATTTCGCGCTTGGTAGGAACATGGTTGTGCGTCAAAATTTGCTGCAGATCTTCTCGTGCGCCGAATGCATATAAAAAGTAATCCTCATTTGGAATCCACTTCATCCCCAATACCGACTCGGGTTTTCCATCACATTCCAGATGTAGGTTTTTGGAATCCACTTCGGCAACTTCGCCTACTCCTCGCAGAACTTCAGGCTCATTGGAAAGGAAGCGACGAAGAGTAAAACCTGCTTTAGAGTGTACCAGTTTGACCTCGTTTACCACCGTAACCGCCTCCTCTATGGTCTCAAAGCTGTCCAAGTAATCATCCACATAGTGCTTGTTCTTGATAGCTGCTGCGGCTCTCGGGTACTTGCTGGCGTACTCTTCCGCGTTGAGGTTCTTAACGTGCTGTGCCGATGCCGGGGAACAGGATGAACCAAATGTGGCGACATCCATGACGTAGACTTGAGGAGATCTATTGGGCAGTCACGGTATACGAAACGCTGTGATTGGCAGTCAGGTGAGCGTATTCTTATTTGATGGAACATTTCCATGATATCACCACTTACAGCTATAGGATTTTGGCGGAACTGACAAAGAACCATCGGAAGCGGAGACAGCAAATCGGGACCCTTCAGCATACGGGAGTTGAAGGAGACCTCACCCACTTTGGCCGCTGCATCCCAGATTAATCGGACTTTACCAGGTTTTCTGGGGTTGGTAACAACGCCTAGAGGAAGATACCATACACGGCATGCCTCCACAGATGTCAATTCGGTCAAACTCGCTCGGTGTGCATAACCTTTTTTTTCGTAGTCCATGATTTGCTCACGCACACGCTCCTGTAGTTCTGGCTCGCGTTGAAGGCGTCGCTCCAATGACACCAGACGTCGGACTGCCATGGGATAACTGTCGGGAAAGTTCGGGTGATCAGTGTTCCACAAAGGCCGGTTTCGAAGTTCGATCCCTCAGACGTGCGTCGGGTTGTTTCAAGCAGCAATCGTTTTGCGCGTTTCTCTTCAGCTGAATCAAGAACATGATGAGATTCTACAACCCCGACATCTTCAAGAGTGAAGTAGTCCCGAAGTTGCTCGTTCAATTCACGATCATGGTCGGACGCTGCTCCGACGTGAAAGCCAACGATCGTTAATTGGGTCGTTTGGTTTGGAACATACCCATAGATGCTCCATCCCAGTCGACATTTCGCACCGATAGGGTGTGATGGCCCTCCTTCTCGTAATTTTAGAGGAACGCATAATCTTAAATTATCTAGACCAATGAGTAGCTTAGGTTCAATTGACTCATAGTCTTCGAGTGGAAGACCTCGCAAATGGGGAAAACGCTTGGCAAGTTCCTGGTACTTCAAGCTTTGCATCGGCAGAACAAGACGATCAACGGTACGAGCATTAGAAAGCTGGAGTCGGGAATTGGCACTTTTGCCAGAGATGTCGAGTTGCACACATTGTGACTTTGACTCGACCCGTGTTACGTTTCTAGTCCATTTCAGCGTAAGCGGTTCTAATTTTCCACTAATCCCAAGCCGTTTCGCAACAGAGTTGTCCAAGAGAGTGTACGATGATCCTTCATCGATGAAGGCGTAGATAACTTGGGATGTATTGTTCCCGTGTAGAATGACTGGAAGAATGCGGAAAAGCGGCCAACGCAAATCACCAGAAGTTACGTGGCTGGCCGAAACATTAATTCGCTCAGAAGGTGTGGTGGAATGAAGAAGAGTAGTGACGACATCCATTTACACCACAACCATTCCAAGATCGACACGGCCACTTACCGTGGCTGTTGAGGCAGGTCCTACAGAGTCCTTTTTGATGGACTAACTTCCAACGTTCATCTACATTTGCACCGTTAAACTGTTGACATTCGGCAACTCGATGGCCTGCTCGGCCACATGATGAGGCATTGCTTACCAGGTTTAGTGTTCGTTGAGTTACTGCTTTGCGTGGGAGTTGAAGCTTCATCTGCGGAGTGGGCTTGAACGATACCTGTATTTACACCCTTCTGTCTGTTGCTCCTGGTCTCTGCTAGTGCGGTGCCCTTATGTACGTTCGGCCCAGGCATGTTGAAAGAAACTTCGCTCGCTGCCATTACTAATCCTGACATGAAATCACCGAAGGTGACGAGTGATGCGGGTTGATGTTGGTTTTTATAAATTGCCCAATCGAGACGCAACGAACCTGGCAGTTTCTCTACCAATTCCTGCATCAGTATCGGATTCGCAAGATGGTTGAATTGCTGCGCTGCTTTTAAGTGGTCGACCAGATTTTGCACTGCCAAACCGAAGTGCATGATTGTTTCTAGTCGATCGTGTCGCGGTTGCGGAATTTGATTAATTTTACCAAGCATTGACCTAATTAGCAGATCCGGTCTTCCGAAAAGTGTACGCAGGGTCTGGACGACGTGCGGTACGCATGCTGGTAGAAGCAATCGACTTCTGACGGACTCCAAGGCGTTTCCCTTCAAGCACCTTTGAAGACGAATTAGATTTTCTGCATCGGAGTAACCGCATGTGGCTGTGGATTGCTCAAAATTGCTGATAAAGACCGGCCAGTCTTCCGGATTCCCACTGAAGATAGGCAGGTCCTTGCCTAAAACCTGTCGCGCTGCAATTTGTGTTTGCGAGAGTGTTCGAACGGATATTGCGGGGACAATCGGCGTGGGTTGTTGGGTAATGATGGGAACGTTATGTGGAATCGCAGTGGTGTGTGGTAGTTCAGAAAGAATCGGATTTTGTGGTATTATCGTGCCTGTAGGATTGACGGGAGCTTCAGGCTGACTATCTGGCATCGGAATAGGAAGATGCAGTGGATCAAGGGCACAATATGGTGACCTTGAATGTATAGGATTTTGCGGTATTGATGGCGGCGGAGAATTGGAGTGATCCGCTGGGTCTTCGGGAATCTGTCTCGCGATGGGGATGTTAGTTTTCCCATACCGATTTCCATCTGATCCTCCAGCGGCCTGTCCGTCTAGCCAGTCTTTAACCTTTTGGTCCGAGTTCACGACCGAACCACCTGTACTGCTTACCTCTGCCAACTGTCGAAGAATTACTTGTCGCTTTTCGAGAGAATCTTTTCTTATTTGCTGCTGTTTCCTCTTAAGCTCCAATTCTTCCTTTAATTTGCGCTCACGAAGTCGTATTGTCTCCTCTAACTGGCGCTCTGCTTCCTCTAAAAGACGCTTCCTGATTTTTTCCTCCTCGTCTAGGGCTTGCTCTTCCAACCTTTGCTCTTCCTCGACGAGCTTCAACTGCTCCGTAAGTAAAGCAGCACGCACACTGGACGTCACACTTCCTGCCGGGTCAGGAATCTTCTTTCCTCTTCTAGATCCAACCTTTGAACTAGTTTTGGAACCTTTAGATGGACGCGGATCGGCAGCGGGAACCTTCAGGTGTTCGTCAACGGATTTGCCTTGCTTCGCACATCGCTTGCAGATATAAGTTGTGTCCGGCAGACGGATTTCCTCATCTACTCCAGCGCATCCGAAGTGTTCCCACTGTTTACACACGTCACACTGTACCATCTCACGCTCCGCTGAGTCCTTCCGGTCGCATGACTGGCAGTTCCGTGGGGAATTTCTATTTGCCATTCTTCCGATACCCGAACAAATTTCTTGAAGAAATGTTGGGTTAGGGTCACCAACTCTCGACAAGCACCACGTTTTTTATTGTGTAGGCTTCAAGCTACAATGAATTTATTTATTAAGCAAAATAACATAGGTTGTATAGAAATGTACTCACAAATTTGGTGTTCTTAACCTGGAAGGGATATTGGCTACTATTTCCCACAGTCAATTTTAGTCCGTAATCGTGTCTATTGTACAAATTTAATTTCAGTGTTAAGTGTTGTGAATTCAATTCTATGTTCATACTTACATCTATAGCTAGATATTTTAATTAAAGTATTTGATTATACAAGAACAATAATAGAATTAGAAACTTTAATGTATAGCGATTTAGTATTTAAGTAGGTTTCAACGAATTTAGGTAGCGTGATCTGTTTTCGTTCTAACAATTAGGAGATAACAGTTGAACTTTTTCCTTTTCTCTTTGTTCCTACCGATTGACGTTGTGACATTTAAGCGACGTGTCATTTTGTACGTTGTATTCTAAATACTAATGCAGCGCCGCAGTGTGAAGTGCCGCTTCAACGAGGGGTCGCGTCGTGACAGGCACATTTATGTTTTCTCAATTTAATGGCAACATGTGTGCTACTAGGGTTATACCCAAATAAAAGAAAAGAAAATACCGAATTTTTAATTTTCTACGGCGTTTCTTCCGTGATGTAATTTGATGTGGGACACCCTTAAAACATGACTGTTTTGGGTGTAAATAGTTCAGGTAAGTGTTTCAGTTGCTATAGGTAAGCATTTCAGTTGATACAATTAAGTATTTCAGTTCTTGCAGACATGCCAGCCCCGCTGAAGCCGTCCGCTTCAACCAATGCTCGTTAGTGATAATAATGCAGAAGTCATTCTAACCTGATTCGAGGCATCCCTTTTGATTGCGCTGCCGAACTCATTCGGCAGAACGGACACCGCGGTTATGGCTCGTTTAAATTGACCACAGGCCATTTTGACAACCACCACATGAACTTTTCCTTCCTTGTCAGCGATATCAACGATCCGTCCAAGTGGCAATTGAAACGGAGGGCAATTGTCATGCTTGGCCCTTCTGGATATCCTCAGATGGCCTTCTCCATTTGCTGCGCTAGTCTAACAGCGTCACAAGTGCTGGATCGAGCTTTTCATGTCCTTAAAACCAAGGGATAAATCGCTCAAGTCTGGTTCGGGAATTGAAAGTAGGGGCTCCCAATCAAGAAATGTCCAGGTGTTTTCGTAGAGAAATCTTCAGGAGTATCACAGAAGGGAGCGAGTGTAAGAGAGCTCATGACAGGCTCAATTTGGGTTACGATAGTCAGAAACTGGTCCATAGAAAAAAATGTACCCATAATTAAGCGGAAATGATACTTAAATGCATTAAGCTTCTCAAATGCCTTCACATATACTATATAAATGACATTGCAAATTGATTTTCATGATTTACTTTAATAATATTTTATTACTTTTACCTCGGAGCGTATGGTACGGTATGTCCACGCATCCTTCCTCCCCTGTAGATTCACAAACTGCGTTGTGGTTCAAATCTATTCATTTGAATCCAACTCAATTTACAGAATCATCTTTGCGGTAAATGCAACGCAGTAGGCCTGGCCGCTTTGACGCTTGTATCATGTCTTTGATATGCTGCAAGCATCAATATTGACAAAAAAAATAATTGGGCGTCATCTAACCCAATTATTTCCAGGATGCTTTCTTGTACTGGCTGCGTTTGTATTAGATTAGGTTAGATTAGATTAGATTAAGCTTCTCAAATGCCTTCGAAATGTAACGACAGCGCAGAAAGTGTTGCCAAATCCAGAACAGTAGTAGCTCCATTTCTTGCTTTTGAATTTATGCAGGAACTGATGACGCAATGATCTCAAGTCGCGATCTGCCCCGGCGAATATTGACACATTGTCCCAATGCAGTTCGAAGATTCGGCTACGGCGAGACACGAAACGCTCTACGTCGTTTAGGCAAGTCAGCGATGACCTCGACGTATGTTTCGACCGAAGTTCTGAATCCCATGACAACCCAGCAAACACATATTCGCATTTGATAGCGCATGTGAGTACAAACTGGAGGCGATATACGAGTATGCGTCCATTCAACTCCGTGTAAACAATACATATATTGCCTCCACATTTTACTTATATCCAGGGTTTTAACTGCTGCTGATCGATCTGTGGCGGAACACATCGATATGCACTCACTCGATATCGCAACTATCCCATACTCACATCAAGCACTCAATAATGTAACACACAGTAGCTACACTCTCACTGATTTCCGAAGACTAAATACCGATCAATTGTATAATAGTTTTTAGTAATAAATTGACTGTCCAACCAAACACGCGTTTCGCTCACTCTTAGCGTACCCCCAAAGATCAAATTCAAGTTTAGTAGAAGTCTTCCTCAACGTTTCCGGAATCATACTGAGAAACGTTATGGTATTTGAAGGCCCATTTGCGAAGCACAAATCCACGTGTTGCGTGAAACGGTGAACTTGCGAGACCGTAAGTGACAGTTTTTAGCTGATATACGCTTATCAGGTCTCAGGGGATTTTTCAAAGAATGACTAACTGGAACCTTCTATCGTCTGAATGGACCTATATCTGCCGGAACATTTTCTCTGCATCGGTCATAACAGCAAATCGAAGCTTACGAAAGATGACAATTGTAGAGTGCAAAGCTGTTTGCACTGTTGGCCCGACACAAAGGTCAATATTTAGCAACAGCTGCGAAGATCCGCAACAGGAACCGTCAAGTACCACTCTTGACTTGGTGGTCTTGCTCTCTGGGCGCAAGACGGCATGGTGAGGTAGGAAGCTACACGACGCACGCGAAATCAACTTCATATACCCCAACCTTTCGTACTCTTCCATGAACTCATGGTAGCTACAGCGAAGATCAGGATCAGTGGCGAATTTCTTCTCCATTTGTAGGAACCTCCGCTGGGTGGGAGTGTATGAAACCCTAAGCAATGGTAACTGGTCTTCCTTCAGAGGAAGTCGAACGATCCAGCAACCTGTGTCATTTCGAGCAACGGTAGCTCTAAAACGTTCCTCGTAGTACTGTTCATCTATAGTGAGAGCTTTATCATCGTCGAAATTGTTGATTACAGAAGAGCGGTCGAGTTGGGAATCAAGAGAATCTTCCACGCAGATATGAGGCGGTTCTGATACTTCTCTAGCTGTACGATATAGTTTTCCACAAACGACGTTTCCTAATACCGTTTTTGGCACCGATAAATACACAGTGGTAAGGGAGTTGTGCTGATGCTCTAGAAGGTCAACGAATAATTCATCACCGATAATCATGTCCACACCTTGGCTGATGTTAAATTGTGGATCAGCAAGAGGAAGATTCCGTGGTCATCTCCATATGATAGCTAGGTAAAGAGATGATAAGCTTCAGTAAAACTTGGCAGTTGAGAGTAGCAGTGAAGTTTTCGAAACGAGATGCCAAAGGTTGTACTCGAAAAAACTGAAACAGACAAAAATGATCACCGAAAATTCACATCACCGAAAATTCAACTCTCAAGGAAAAAATGAACACATATTAGCTATGTTTTTGCAAAATTGGGTTGTTCAACCTACTCTCCTAGGCTAAATGTCTGCACCTTGGACTTAACGCTACCCATCAAATCCTTTGCAACACTCACGCCATCTTTCTTCACACTTTCCGAGCTGTGCTTGAAATTGTGCACAATATGTGGCAAAGGGATAGCTGAAGTATTTCGGCCACCACTGGCTGCCAAATGAATAGAATTTGGAACAGTATGTTTGATAAATTTCAATCAAACAAACATTTTAGCTGGAAAAGTCAAATTGGTTGGCTTTTAAATTCATTAGCCGCGGATGGATTTTAAATTCATTAGTCAGTAATACTAGCGTCATAAATATTAGCAACAGTTGTTAGCAGACATACACAGAAAGTGTGTGCCCATTGTCAGACTTTTTGGCTGCAGTGTCAACTGGATAAATTTAAATCGAGCAAACCATTTGGTAGAAGCAAAACAATAGCACAAAACATAATTCACTTTCTGATCGAACGCATCTCAAGGCAGGATAAAGATAAGGTTCATTTACAAAAACTTAAGAAATTTTTAGAATTTGTATTTTGATAGTTTTTTTTTTTATCGCAGCAAGCCGTGCTTACAAACTGACGTGCCGTGCTTGTTTTTGTTGCGTCCTTTTCGCGAAAAATAATATCAAAAATATATTCGTAATTCAACCTAAATGAACTGTGAAATCTTAAAATCTCCACGTATTTTGTGTAAGATGTAGTGAATATATAAATCCATAAATTGTGATGGCCGGTTGTTTTTCTCCGTTTTTTTTTTTTTTTGTTTTTTGTGCTTCTTCCCGCACCCGGAGGAAGAGTTAATATCAGCTAAGTTGTGTTTGTTAGTTTATTTGCAAATTTAATGCTGTTAGACCCATCGCACCAATACGGTAATATCGGTAAGTTGTTAACCTGTTTGACAACTCGACATCGCACCGGTGGTTGGTAACCGGGTTGGAAAATGACAATTTGCTCGCTCGGTGAGTAGCCGGTTCGTAAATTTGACAACCCGACCCAACCTAGCCGTGCGTTGCTATTTGAAAAAAAAAAAGCAAAACAAGTTGAAACGTTAAAAGAACTTCATCTGGAAGTCTTTTATTTCAATTTGAGTGTTTTCGATTTGTTTTTAAAGTGTTGTTTGCTTATTTCATGTTTATTGTGATATGTTGGGAAAAAATTGGACGCAACAAGACTACGAAGTGCTTTGCAGGGCTTAGCTGGAAGTTTCCCAAGATCCAATCTTTGGGACAAATCAGAACGAAGAGTACTCAAGCTATACACTGCACGAAATATTTAGCAATACGAAACTGCGAGAATAAATATTTAGCAAAACAGAACTGCGAGAATAAAAAAAGTCTTATTGTGTTACCTTTTATGATCGACCGGTGCGAAAGTGGGTGGCTAAATCAAAATAGGAACGCTCTCAGTCATCAAAATGGTCTGGTGGAATGGTCTTAATATTGTTCAACGCAGACATAAATTATTAAAATAAAGTATTTTTCCGTTTTGTCGCGAGTGACTTGATGATAATAAGCAGTTTAGAAGTCGTAATAGAGTCGACTTATGTTGGGAGATTTTGATTGTTGGCAGTGTGTGGAGAGAGAAAAAAGAGAACCAGTGACGAATCTGCAGGCTCATTCTCTCCTTGGCACTAATAACATTCTCGGACTGATGCTGAAGGATGACGCTTGAAACAGTCCCTTACCTTTCTGTCGAATGTAGGGTTAGCGGGATCGGTTTTTCTACCCCGTCTCGGGGAATCTACGAAAAAGCACTGTTGTTGATACTTCCGTAATGCGGTTTGAACTGTTCCGATGCTCACACCTTCTTCCATAACTAGTTTTCTAATCGAAAAATCACCGACGGTGCGGCGTTTGTGCACAATCCGTTTTGTTTGCTCGGGAAAAAGACCACCATTTTCAAACTTCCGTGAGAAAAATTGAAAAAAAAATTACAACATCAGTTAAATTTGGATGTAAACAACCGGACGCAGCTCAATTTATCCATGAAACAGGAGCTTCGTGGAATCCCAGAGCATCCTCGTCCTATGATTGCTCCGGTGATATTTGCTGCAAAGTTTGGCCTAGTTGATTCCACCAAAACTTTTTTCACTGACGGGTCTTTGATAGAGGACTTCGCTGGCTTTGGTGTATACAATGAAAATTATAGCGTCGCTCGCAAACTTCAAGCACCTTGTTCTGTTTTTGTCGCGGAATTGGCAGCAATTCAATTCACTTTATTTTCACGGATAGTCTCAGTTCTATAGAGGCTATTCGCTCTTTAAGGCCAAAAAAGCACACCTCTTATTTTCTTATGAAAATCTTCTAAGTGCTCTATCTTCACGTTTTTTATTATCATCTTTGTTTGGGTCCCTTCTCATTGTTCGATTCCTGACAATGAGAAAGCGTTCTCGCTTGCAAGGGTGGGCGCTATGGAAGGCGATATTTATGACCGAAATATCGCCTTCAACGAATTTTTCTATATTTTTCGTCAGATATCACTCGGTAGCTGGCAGTATAAATGGAATAAAGGAGATTTGGAGCGATGGCTACATTCTATCACTCCTGAAGTGTCTAAGAAATGTTGGTTTAGGGGATTGGATGTGTGTCGAGACTTCATTCGTGTGATGTCTCGCCTCATGTTCTATCATTATTTTTTAAACGCTCATTTGTTCCGTGTTGGGCTGGGAGACAGCAATCTCTGTGAATGCGGACAAGGTTACCAGGACGCAGATCACGTTATTTGGTTTTGTCCTGAGCATCAGATCTGAGCTTTATGATTCCCTTCGGGCTCGAGGTAGACAACCCAATGTACCGATTCAAGACATTTTGGCTGCACGCGATCTGGAGTTTATGAAACTCATTTATGTGTTTTTGACTAACATTAGCCTTAGATTGTAGTTTGAATAACTTACTTGTTTACTAAACAGCTCAAACCCTCAAGGATTCAACTTATTTGTTTAGGTTAAATTTTTGATGGTCAGTGCGTCAGTATGTAATTGTGGTTGTGTGTGTGAGTAAGAGATTTTATTTTATTAAAAACGTTCAATTGAAAAATTTTAATTTTAAGTTCTAGATATAAAAAAACTATTGTTCCTTATGCTTTGTTCAAAATGTCTACCCCAATTTTCCCATCCTTAAAATTGTTATTCCTATTAACCTCGAGACGACCGCAAGTAATGGGTTCTATCCCCTTAATCTTAGTTTTAAGATAACTGATGTATATAAACATGAAAACTTAGCTCTGTAAAGTTGATTCGATTGAGCCTGCACAAATAAATGAATTCATAAAAAAAATAAAAACAAACCGGACGCAGCTTAAATTAAATCGAGTTCTGCACATATTTTGAAATGACGGTTAATCGAAATCGCAGTAAGCATTGCGCGCGGACGGTTTGTTTTTCATCAGCTGTCATGGTTTTTCTGTTCTACCGCGAGTAAAAATTTCGAAGGAAAATTTTCGAGAGGATTAGATAGTGGAAGTTGTTGTGTAGTGTTGAGCTCTTCATCTTGATAGTGATAGGTCGCTGAAGAGTTGATTGCGGTCCAACACGAGGCTTTCGACTGGTGTGGGAACAAAGTGTCCCCGGTGCAGACGGAGCCCCGAACGTGCAGCCTTGCGGCGACAGGAGGAGCTCGAGTTCACCCGCGGCACTCGGAGATGTTTGGTTGATGGTCGTGGAGCGTTCATGGTCGGCCATCTCCTTAGGAACGGAGTGTTGTCTGGAGAGTGCGTGGACCTGCTCTGGTTGCTCGATGTTGCAGCCACATCAGTGGAATATTCTGGAAACCCGGGTGAGTTCTTTCCATTTTCTCCTTTTGTGTCCCATTCCAGTTTTTTTTTTTTTGAATATTTTTTGTGTATGATATTTGTATGTTTGGTGGGCTTTGAGTGATGTGTTGACATCCTGAAAGTAAGGAGCGACTTGTGGCCCTCGCATGTTGCTGTCTCACGCGTCTGCAGGTCGTGCGATCCCGGAGGATTGCCGGCTGAAGCGTGGAGACGCTTGTTGTCAATTTGACAATATTGGTGTGACGGGTGCGAATGAAGATCGTGTACTTTAGAATCATATTGTATGTTTTCAATTCTCATTTGATGAATGGTTTCGGCACGCTTTGGAATTGTCTTTGCAGTTCAAGACCATTTATCTTGGGAGCACGGAGCTCGATTCGGGGCTCAATTTGTTTTTGAGTATTTCAGCATGAATATTTAAATTTCATTTCTGAACATCTGTATACACAAAGTTTTTTTTTTTTGCACGATACGTTCCACTTTTGGTATGGAACCGTGTAGGGGACTAAGTAGAGTTGATGGATTCACATGCTTAAACATTTTATATTGCTAAAGTTTTGTTTGGATTCGTTGCATTTTCATGCAGTGGTCAGGGTGCAGTTTTTTGAATTTTGAGTATTTACACCAGAAATTGTGATTTTTTTTGGAAAACTGCCGTATGATTGCTTTTGGTCCAAGACGTGAGGTGTGACTTGAGTTAGGTCGGAGCAACTTCCGTTCTGGAGTTGTTGCAAGAGTGTTATGAGACCGGCGGTCGTACTAGTAGGTGTGGGAATAGCAAGGTGAGTTGGTCATGGTTTCGATATGTATGTATATGTATGTATGTGTATGTATGTGTATGTTTGTGTATGTATACATGTGTATGTATGTGTGAATGTTCATTTAATTTTATAATGCATAATATATATATGATCACATCACTTATCAAGGTGAATCCTGATCCATTGAGCCCTACCCTACTAGCATAGAAAAACCTCCTTCCTGTGACCTTTGTGGGGATGCAGAGGTAAACACGGTCCCTTAATCAGCAAAGGTCACACAAACTTTCCTTCCCTATTCCCAACTGATTGCAAGGACGTGGCCGGCGCCGTAATTGATTATTAAAGAAATTGAGTCACTGAAACGTGTACAGTGAGAATGGTCGGTTACTCCCAGCCCCATTCAGTTGATTCATTGTGCAATTTCACTGATTCTGATCAATCACGGAGTAGCAACCATCGATACGTGCAGTCAGTCAAGCTAAGCTAAGCTAAGATAAGCTATTTTGAAATGACGGTTAATCATTAGTGTATTTATAATTATCGGAACAGTCTATATGTAAACAAATTCATACATCCATTTCTCTTGCGCTGAACTTGCGAAGGGTTTAGTAGGAGTGCTTTGACAAAACCCGAAGGTAAAAGTCAGTGTGGTTGTATCACATTAATTAGTTTTTTTCGCTGTATTAATCTGCACGATTTTTTGTATAACCACCGTGGTATAATAACATATGAGAATCAGTTGGCTCATTTCATCATATTAAATTACTGTAGTACCTGTGAGATTCACTATTGGTGATTTTTGCAATGCAAGGAGGCGGAGCGTTTGGTTGGAAGGAGATTCTCTATCCTTTCCGTGGGTTTCGTGTAATTGGTTGTGCTTACGGGTCCACATTCCCGTTTTTGACCATTCATACAACGGAATAGTGAGGATTATAGGTATGTACAGTTCGATCCTGCCATTTGAAGGAACTGTAGGCCATTGCAGGACTCTGGTGGTGGCTTCCTATCACATCACATCACCTCACATAAACTCATGCATCAATGTGGAAAAACTCAACACACCCATGCTAACTATAATAGTGTGAGTTTACGTGGGTGAGCTAAGATTTTCTCCTCATCGACGTTTGAATATTTACATTCGATATTTATATTATAAACCAAAACATTGTTAACCTGGATTGGTGAAATATCCGAAAAGTTTCATTTCATGTTTCAATATTCCTCCTCATTTCCTTTTCTAAATATTTGACAAACAGCTGCATGGATAAAAATAAATCTATAGATCGAATAACCAGTATTTCATACAACGTTCGGCGAATCTTGATCCTTTGCGATGCCCCAGANTTGTTGTAAAAGCCGTTAATAATAATCACACCAATTTGGATAGAGCCAGGTTGGCGTGTAAAGCATTTAACACTTTCATGTCTAACGTACAATTAACTATGAGAGAATGATTATTCAACAGGGTTAAAAACGATTTCCACATCAAAACAAATCCCTATCAGGCTTCCAGAGAATGTAACTCTATCTTAGTGAAGAAAAAAAAACTTTCTGGCTTATACACGACCAGTAAGCAAAAGGAATATACCTTCGAGCTGGACAGGAAGCTTTTAGAACGCAAGAGAATACATGAAATTTATCGCACCCTGTACGGTATCGAATAACGTTGGGTCCAGTGAAATGCAACATTAGACCGGAGTTATTTCGTCCGTTTCTCTGAAAAATTACATCTCTGGATTTATGCCCTATTAAAAGAAGCAGACAGAGCCGAAAAAGTAGGAAACCGAGAATTCCATGAAATAAAGTGTAACCGTATCGGGCATAATCTAGACCAAAAGCATAACTCACTATGTTGTTGCTCACGGCTTAGGCGGTTAGAGCGGAAAGCTTTCTGGTAAAGCATAATGGAAGGTAATTGTTTTCCTTGCTTCATTCGGTGTAAATGTCAGCCAAAAAATAATTAAAAGTCGAGATTTAGCTTCCCAATTGGTTAACTGTGCAGCCACTTTCAGAGTGCTGGTAAAACTAGATAACTCAAGTCGGAAGAAATAACTCTTTAAATGTTCTTCGAAGCAGTTAAATGGCGTAGTAGTACGCTATGAAATATGCTACTGGGGGAAAGTCAATCATTGTATGGAACTGGAGTTTCGCATTAAACTTCTGATATACTCTTGAGGCTATTTACTACTAGATAGAACACATTACTTCAGATAGTTCTTCGTTCCTAACGTTTCCGAAAAAAAATAGACGGCGACATCTTCATTCGACATCGCTCAATACCAAATGAAATTATTTTCCCGCATCGACTGAGTTATCGATTGAGAATCAATTTATTCGCGTTGTCAACTTTGCCATTCCGAAATAGATATATTAGGCATCCTTCGAGCTGTGTCACAGCAAATGTGCAAAAAAATCAGGTCAGTGCACACTTGAAGTTGCATCAGCTAACAGGGAGCTGCACTCGAAGGCCATGAGCAATCCCGTTTTGCTTTCCTCTTGAAAAGGGGACCCAAGCAATGTCACGTTCAACAACACTCCATCCTTCATTCTGCTAAAGCACTTCTGTACACACTTCATTCGACTATACTTACTACTAGCTGACTAGAAACGACTCTTCAACCACTTCCGACAAACAGTCTTACCAACATTCCACGTCGAACGAAATTAAGTTTGCCTTCTTCCATTCTCCGATAATCGATCGAATTTATTTCCCGCATGCAAACGTGCGGTGGAAATATTTATGCCGTTCGTGTTCGTCTACCATCTGAAGAGCTGGCGAAAAACATGAATATATTTGCTGGAATCAAACTCTCGTCCGTCATGCCATGGCTTTCCGCAATAAGGTTGGCTCTAATCGCTGAATGAGAATCGTGATTATTGGGGAGAAGGTATGTTTAATTTTCACGGCCGAGAGCAAGTGAACAGAACGGTTCGCAATCATCGGTTATTTGGCGTATGTGAGAATTCTCTACAATTACAAGAAATGATTTTATGCACGAATAATTATTTGGAGACCATAACAAACTTACCAAATTGCTGCAACAAATAACTATGTTATTATACGGCGGTCTACAAAACCGTAGAAACGTTCATCGATTATCATATAAAACAATAATTTGATAATCCTGATGGATTCATAAAATGAGTACAGAAGTCAAGATGTGTATGTGCCAACAATATGATTCCGTAAAAAAATATTCAAGCTTCAAGGTAAAGGGCGATACGGTCAAAATTTGGTCAATATCAACTTGACGTATTTCTTTCAATTTTGCATTTAAAAAACCTGAACACCCCTCATTTTGAAGGTGTGTGTGTGTGTAGAATGTTGCTCCTATTTTGATTTTGGAATTCACTCTTCAGTTGTCAAAATGCCGTCCAAGCAAGAAGAGCAGCGTATCAAAGTTTTGCTCGCGCATCGCGAAAATCCGAGCTACTCGCACGCAAAGTTGGCAAAATCGCTAAAAGTTGCCAAATCAACCGTTACAAATGTAATTAATGTGTTTGGGGAACGTTTGTCGACAGCCAGGAAGTCTGGATCGGGGGGAAATCGAAAACCGGAAGCCGCTGAGACGACAAAGAGAGTTGCCGGTAGTTTCAAGCGAAACCCTAACCTATCTCTCCGAAATGCCGCAAATAAGCTGGGTGTATCGTCTACATCGAGCCAAAAAACGAGCCGGACTATCAACTTACAAGAAGGTAGTGACTCCAAATCGCGATGATAAACAAAATACGACGGCCAAAGCGCGATCCCGGAGGCTGTACACGACGATGCTGACGAAGTTTGACTGCGTGGTAATGGACGACGAAACCTACGTCAAAGCCGACTACAAGCAGCTTCCGGGACTGGAGTTTTATACGGCAAAAGGAAGGAGAAAGGTAGCAGATATTTTCAAGCACACGAAACTGTCAAAGTTCGCAAAGAAATATCTGGTTTGGCAAGCCATCTGTACCTGTGGCTTGAAAGGCAGCATTTTCATAGCTTCCGGGACTGTCAACCAAGAAATTTACGTGAAAGAGTGTTTGAATAAACGTCTGCTGCCTTTCCTGAAGAAACACGGTTGTTCCGTACTGTTTTGGCCGGATTTGGCATCTTGCCATTACGGTAAAAAGGCCATGGAGTGGTACGCCGCCAACAACGTGCAGGTGGTTCCCAAGGACAAGAACCCTCCCAACACGCCAGAGCTCCGCCCAATTGAGAAATACTGGGCTATTGTCAAGCGGAACCTAAAGAAGACCAAAAAAACTGCTAAGGACGAGCAGCAGTTCAAAGCAAACTGGCTTTCTGCGGCGAAGAAGGTGGACAAGGTGGCTGTACAAAATCTGATGGCAGGGGTCAAGCGTAAGGCCCGGCAATTCGGATTTGGAAAAGCGGAAGCCTAACTGAATATTTTTCCTGAATTTTATACTAATTGAACTTGAAAAAGAAATTTAATTTGATTTTTTAAATAAACGATTTCACCGATTTACACGCGTTTTCCCTTGACCAAATTTTGACCGTATCACCCTTTATGTGTATGTGTATAGTTTTCGATCATATTCAAATTGCATGGAGCTTGAAAAATAAGTCGTTTTCCAATTCGCTGTATGATGATTTAGGGTTCCAAATCTTCACCAAATTTTCATAGCATATAATTTGAAGCTATATCCATTTGTTGACATATTTTACTTTACCTTGACTATCTTATTACTTAAATCCCTTGAGTTCTAATCCCACGTACGTCATTGAATAATGATGGCAACACCTATCTCAGTTATTCTTGGAAAAAAAACGCTGATGTATGACTATTTTACCGAGTGTTAACGTCTTCTAGGGAACCTAGTCAGGAGCAAAATAATTGTATTCCATTAGACATATGGAGGAACCGGGAAGGCATTAATGAAAATTATCCATAAACTATCATAACACCTGCGGTACACACCTAATCAAGTAACAAGCTTTATGTCACAGTCACGTTGACCTCTAGGGAGCCAGTGGATTCAATTATAAAATGTGATGTGTGATTTACCCATTATTATCACAATTATGATTATATGAAAAATCAATCCGTAGATTACTGCGAAGCAAAGCACACACAATTCATGAGACAGATTTTTTTTCGAAAAAAAATCACGGTAATCGGTAGGACTTGAACTCACAATTAAGTACAACCCCATTTAGTACATTACCAACTTTACAACGGATACCTGTATTTGGCTAATGACCTTCTATAGTCAAGTCATTGGCAAATACCGCAGCTCATTCGCAAATGTTCTATTTTTAACACACGTATCTCATCGATCGTGTTTGCCTGTTCCGTTCCAACCTTCTGAGTAATCGTCGATGTGAAATAAACACCGGTCGTTGTCCTGTTCTGTACAAATAGAGCAATTTAGGAGCTGACCTGCATGCTATGTGCTTAAGGTAGTTTATTTGAATGATGACTTGAGTCTCTCTAAGTAATTAAGAGAAAAATTAATTGGCATATTACTGAGGAGCAAGCCACACACTATAGATGAGACACGTGTGCAAAAGTTTGCGAGATAAAACTCGATAGCCAGTGGGACTTGAACCCACAATTTCTCATTAAACACATGGGTGCATTACTAATTAAACAACTTTACGTTCCGTATTTCACTAGTAGCTATCTGTAGTTAAGTCTATGGCTGCTACCGTAGCTCATTCGAGAACGTTAACTTTTCACATAATTAAAACGACTCTAAGTCAATATTCAAAATATCGATCTACTAGAGTTCAAATTATCGATCTACTAGAGTGGCGAGTAGATATATTACAAAACTTATGCATCAAGAGAACCATCGCAAGCATTTGGTTTGGTTTGGTTCATTGTGCAACTCTGCTCGGCTTGGTTAATCATGGAGCAGCAAATACAACATGCGCGGTCATTCAAGTTAAGCCGGAACGATTTTTTGACGTTGTGGGATGACTGCGAAAATGCATGACTTGGGGATATTCAAGCCAAAATCACACACTAGATTATTCTCTCTAGAAAACTAAATGAATGAGATTTGAAAATTAATTTTAAAACACTGAGAATAATGTAGTTAGAAATGAAACATCACGTTAAAACAGAAGAAAACTTACTGTTAAAAATATTAATTTGTGAATCCTAGAGGGATTGAGCTGTTTAGTGGAATACTTGTAACTATAAATTAGAAGAAAAATTAGTAATCTCCATTTAATTCCAACTACCTTTGCTTATCTTCGACAGATACGCGTATTTCTTCTACAATGTGCAGACATCTTCAGTGTCTCGTACTAATAACAGTCGAGTTATTAGTACGAGACAATGAAGAAGTCTGAACATTGTAGACGAAATACGCGTATCTGTCGAAGATAAGCAAAGGTAGTTGGAATTAAATGGAGATTACTAATTTTTCTTCTAATTTATAGTTATTAATTTGTGATTTCTAATAAACTAACTCGAAAGAACAGCGCGTGTTTGAAAAGAGCTGAAATGCCTCATAAAAAGAATATTTGCTTTTAGCATTTGCCCAGCACACAAGCAAAGGGTGAAATTCATTCTTTTTGAGCTCCGTTGCTTCGGAAGTTTTTCACAGTTCGTTATTCCAAAGTTTATTTTTATTCCTCGGTATTGTTTCTACCTTGGTAAAAATCAAGTTTTCATGTTTTAAAGAAGAAAATGTGAAGTTTAAGCAGTGCAATAACGTTATTAATTACAATGGGCATTTTGCTACTGCATCCAATCAGCAAACATGCGGCGCTGTCTATGATCGTTAAGCTTGAACTCCTGGATTTGCTCCCATTTGGATCGTGTATGGGTGCAGACCCACGTCTCGATGAGAGTTTGCCAAGTTGAAGTCTGTGAAAGGCCAAGCGAGTTCTCAAACACAATGTGCGAAGCGTTCGGAACGTCGCTCGCAAAGAACACTTATTTTGATTAAAAAAAAATTATTATGTGAACGATTTGTTGGCCGCTATAACTCTCCATGGCAATGTGGAAAGACACATTGAACAAATAACAGGTAATTTGACAGCTACCAATATAGCCGCAATTAACTGTCAGTGTTAGAAAATCCGTATTGGTATTATTTATTGAAGATTTACTTGTGGACCCACCACCAGGTGACATGTAATCGAATGAATAATTGGTGAACTTTGTCTCTTTTTTTAATGCAAGCGTTACGTGTTCGAAGTAGTACAGGCTTATATTCAAAATTGTAAAAAAAAATATTCAAAAAAATAAAAAGGGTACGTTGGAATAGACTCACCACAATGCTTTTAACGGCAAAATTCCACCGTTTATGCAGATAATTCTAGGATTTTTTTTTCAATAGGGCGAATCTAACAATGAGAGATTCTCTCCTCTCTCGCTCTCTTTCATTTATTACAGCGCCATTATAAAACTTCTGAGGGATTCTTCAGAACTGATGGAAACACAACATTGCTGGCTAGCACACTCTACAAATAGTAGAATGAAAAACGTAAAGCTGTATGGAATATGAATGAAAAAGAAAGTACTCAAAGAGATTCTCTCAATTGCACATTCGCCCTTATGAAAAAAAAAACCTAGAATTGTCCCACCGCCTATAAGGACTACACAGACCATGAGAGTTAAAGTGAATTGCTGCTCCATGTAGTTTTACTATCTTTTATCTCTCTCTCTCTCTCTCTCTCTTTCTCTCTCTCTCGGTCTCTCGAAACTCACCTTGCTATATATCCCGATCGTTAGTGAATGGATATCGAATCGAACTCCTTCAGATTGCTCAGAAGCATACAAACTGATGTGATAAAACATTGAATATCTCGTACAGATTCTTACTTATATAAATTCTTAATGTTGAGGTAATGGGTCACGTCGAGAGTGCTTCAGCGGAGCCCGTAAGGCTCAATCGCAATGTGGACGGACATCAAGGTGACTCTAATATCTCAGGTGGTCAATTTTATTTAGTTGGGTGGGAAGACGGGTGGAGTAGCGGGGTATCAAATTAGATTTAGCAGTAGAACGAAAGAGTAAGAAATACTCAATAGTGAATTACGTACATAATGACAGGTGTTGATTGCATTTTTGCCTAGGAGTGAAGATTTATATATAAATGTAAACGGTATAGGCTAAACGTTTTGTTTACATACATTAGCACGTGCACTTTTTCCTCGAAATATTGGTAAACAAACCTTGCAGCCTGCAGGTATTTTGCGTGGTCACGCATACCAGTAGTCCATCTTGTGTTAGCAATCATCTGCCAAATACCCTTGACCATCGTCTCATAAAGTCATGAGTCATGATCATGAGTCTATCCAGTTAATTCAGATGGTCCATCGTTTTTAGCACTTCAAGCATATTGCTCAAGGTATTTAAACTAAAGGTTTGGTCACCGAAACGAGTATGACCTCCGAGATCCTTCTTAAGCAGTCATTTTAAGAACCCTCTGCTTTCTCCAATGAAGATACTGGAGGTGCAAAAAATAGATGAAAAGAACTTTGCACGTGCTCTATAATCCAGTTCCGCGGGACATCCTGGGCTGTCACACCGTGTACTGAAATAGCAGAATCTCTCGCTTGTGTCTTTGGTTGCGAAAACTGTACCGGACCAAAAATTAAAGCGGATTGCTGTTAGCAAATCAGCGTCAAGCAGCATTGAGCATGGCAACAGTAAATTAAAATGTATAAATGTTAGTTTTGTAAAATTTCAATAGATTGAACAAACTTTTTCAGGATACCTCAAATCAAAATTTTGTTGAATTGCTGCTATCGCTAAAAACGAACGAAAACGTAGAAAACCTTCCCACAAGGCTCCATCAATGGGTCCGTGATATACGGTTGGCGAGTTTTCTATATTTTTTTACTAGCGCTCAAGCCGCTGAAAATGAATTCCTAACAAGTAGTACGGCAGTATTGAGACTCAATCGGTACTCACTCTTTATACCGATAAGAGGAGAACTCTCGTCGGTATATAACTGTGAGACATTATACACGGTGGGTTTGGTGGAGTGAACAGGACCCTTGTGTCTGCTAGGTAACTTCTCTGCATTCTCTCTCGTCGTACGCCGTACCAGTACAAACAACGCGAGGAAAAAATATAACTCAAGCTAAAAGAACACTCCAGGCGGTCTTTCCCGGAAATGGTCAACAAAGCATCACAATCACCCAATATCAATATATAGCCCTTCGCTCCTCTGTGAGATGACGAGTCAATTCTAACTTGGCTGAGAAAGGAAGATCTTACAGTTTTCCAGAAGGTACGAATCTGTCGACGGAAATTTGCTTAACAGAAGCCTCAAATCAGCTTGCCCATTTCAAGAAGTGGTGGAAAAAAGGAAATTCTTCCTGGTTTTCAGAGTGTCCACTACACACAGGACTTTCCATCTTTTCCAGAAAAAAAATCTGTTGCCTCGATTTTTAAGAACAGAAACCACATCTTCATCTACGCTGTTCTCATTTAATGATATTATAGAACGTATCTTCTGGAAGCTTAAAATTTCTGATCTTCTTAAAAGCACTGTTATGGCAATGCTTCCCAGTGTGAACACTTTTTTGAAGCAATTGACAATAAATTGGCCCTCCTTGCAGCAATCATTTCCTTCGATCACTGTTCTGCGATGGAATTGGGGAAACCTTATTCCAAAACTGAAATCCTTTTAATTTTTGCTCACAATTCCGGTTGTGATGTATTCGCTCTTTGTAAAACATGACTCTCTTCCAAAATAGAGCACCTTGCTCATGCTTTCAATATTATTCATTTTTACCGTTAATATTCGGGTTGAGGAGAAGTACCTTCGGGGATCCTAAAGTGCTCCTGCTTCTATAGAGTGGATTTTACTCAAATTCCAATTATTGAAGTTATCGCATGCCAAACTGTTTTTAAAAATCAAGGAAAACGGCTATCAAACGCGAACTTGGGAGCCTCATCAAAGCGAGGAAATGTCGATGAACACTCTCTAGAATACGGCGTGACGTTTGCGCTACAGAACTAAAAACAACGAGAGCGAGGAGTACTCGGCATCAATGGATTCTCAAGTATACGCGAACTTGTATTTCTTGGACGGCCACTCCAGCCATACGACTGTGGAGATGGCCGGTTTATGTTTGGATTTGGGAATTGCTGGAAGATTGCTGTATCGGACTGGCGGATGGAACACGGAGGAGAAAATCTTTCACTGAATCATTTCACCGACGTGCTGCAAAATTCGATAGATAAAGGGATCAAAAAGGCGAGTATCAAGAACGGTTTCAGAGTTTGTGGTCTATTTCCCTTCGGGCCGATAATTTAGACTATGGGAAATGCATTGCCAAGTCAGTGAAACAGAATTAAAATCATCCTGCAGATGTTGACGGAGAAGAGATGGTTGAGAAGGATCGCGATGTATCTTGTATTCAAGAGTTGGAGTTGGAGTTGGAGTTGAAGTAAATGATCCGTTTCCACCGGGACAAATGGGTTGAGACGAACAAACTACTCAATATGGTATCCGTAGGGCTAAGGGAATGAGCGACTGTCTCGCGTTGTCTTCCACAGATATTCAGTTAGCTTTTGCTAAAAAAAGAGCAAATGTCTTCTGTATCCATTTGATTCCGTATCTGTTAAAGTTCCTTTAATTAACTTTACTGCTGTTGTTTTCAATTAATGAATTTCTTTGTATGCAAATTTGGGGTTATTCGCTTGCTCACTCAATATTCAATAAAGCAAAGCCTTTTTAATTTTCCTGAGAATGTGAATGCCATTTTGCTGCATTTAAAGCATGTGAAAAGCGCGTAAATTGTTGCTGGTTTCCAGCGAACAAAACTAACAGTGTAAAAATGCGTCCCTTTGGAGTGCCCTATATATAGACCAGTTGCAGTTTTGACGAAATTTTTAATCTTACTATTTCAACATCTTCCTACAAAAAGTATTTCCATCAATTTTAAAATCATTTTTCAAATGCTACCCTTTGTATGTTCGAACTTCAAATTGTTAAGCGGTATGTGTACCCTAAGTTGAAAGATAAGTAAAACACAGTGATTTTCACTGTTGTCAGCTGCCGGCTATATTGGTTGTGTAATCTACAATTAAATTATCAAGTGTTCTAGTTTTATTTTTGTCTTTTTAATGTATGTTCCTATAGGTCATGTTGCTACAATGCTTGTTAATTTTCGATTAGATCGGCACTTCCTTAGTTGCTATCTATACATACTATTAACTATGTTTCTCATACAATTGCAGTCAATGTTATTATCTACATGCGCTCAATAGAGTTTGTCTGCTTATGGCGTTGAAATTCGCCAATATTGTTGCAAAACGTGAACGGAAAGCAACATAGCCACAATTCACCATATGCTGCTGCACTCGATTCGACCAACCCAGGAAGCTCCCAGAGTTGCTTCGCATTGAATCCGAGCGAAATAGAACCACAATACAACCAAGGAAAATAATCAACGGTCGATTGTTTTATTGCAATTGTGATTTCTTATCGTGGTTTCCAGCTATTATATTTTGCCACCCTCCATCCCACAGCCTTGCACGGATGGAACAATCAAATCTCGGGAGTCGCAATGACTCAGAGCATGTTCCACCGAAATAGAAACTTCTTGAACAAAGAAACAATAAAATACGTGATTCCGAGCAATCGCAATGATGTTTAACGGTTGAAAGAAGGAAGAGAATGAACATCATCTACATAAGCGTGGTATTGAATAACAAATAAATTCTATTGTTGATTCGGTTTAAGAGCTAGACCATTCATTCAACATTCAATGTGTGTAATTTGAGTACATTTAAGAAACGTAGAGCATAGTGATGGAGATCACAATGCTGGAAATGTCTGTTCTTGCTCTGTGTTTCATAAATAATTAGTATGGTGATTTTTAAGATGAATTTCAACACTATGATATAAATGGAGCAGAAATTTGTAAATAAAACAAAATTTTATGTGACGCACATAATCCAACGGTTGACTCAGTCTTCCATGCACTTTTCATAGTCCACGGGGCGATGGCCTTCAGCTCCTTCGTTGCATTTGCTTTTTTAGCCACAATTCACTCGAATCTCTTTCCCGAATTGGCATTTTGAGTTTGAAGAAAAAACGAAAATAGTCTTGTCTCCCGTTATGATGCGTTTAATGAAGGTCCTATTGGGCCTCGGAAATAATGTCTTCAGCAACATTCTTTCGAAAGGGTTTTTGCTGAGTGCTGAAAGTTTCCATCTGAGATGCTGAGATCACTAGCCATCTCTTTGTGATGGCTTACATGACGATTTTCAAGCACAGTTTTCTTAATTATTGGCACGTTTTCGTCGGTATTGGAAATTGAAGGATGTCCGGAACGAGGCAAGTCTTTGACCACTTCAAGACCACTTTTGAGCTCTTTATACCCTTTGTATGCTCTCGTTTTCAAAAGAACAGATTCAGTAAAAGCTTTTTGCAACATTCTCCACGATTCCGCACAAGAAATAATGTTGCAAATACAAAATTTCAAACAAACTCTTTGCTAAAAAAAAAATTATGGTGAAATGCAACAAAACACAAAAGCTTGTCTGGTGTAAACAGCCCCCAAACAATCACTAATGCTTCGATCGCGCTTAGATTCCTGACAGATGTCAATTAAAGGTGTACCAGCTCAGGAAAAACTAAAATCGGTCGAGAATGCGCAAGTAGCACTATCTGTTTCAAAAAAGCTTAAAAATTTAAAAATAGCAACATATTGAGGATATTTTTTTGTGATATACTTTGATATCAGTTGTTATTCAGAACGCGCAAGAGGTGGAGCTGGTCGTTGTGGTTATAAGTAAGATGATAATTGCATAATACACCCAAATGTTGTACATTGCGTTGCAAAAACAAAGCGAGCAATCTTTACTCATTAAAATAATTATATTAGAACGAAATTTGGAACTTACAATTGTTAATTTTGAACATACCAACAATGCTTCCACCCTATTACAATCCGGCGGGCATTAGTAATGTGTGCACTAATAGTGTATCCCGCAAAATTCCAATCCGTTGTGGAAAAATGCTGCGAAGGCTGTTCAATTATCCCCTACTGTATTATGTAAGGTTTGAGTTCTTGAACTCAGACGGGTGACTTGGCGCCGGGTCCTTATAAGTCAATAAAATAAAATATTGCTGCAATCCAAGAAATCTTATACATTTACTTTCACCACCCGTTCTTTTATTCTCAGACATTCTTCTCTTTTCAGAGAGCGAGTTATAGCGGTATAACCGTAAGCCATATCGGACTAGGACTACAGTTATTGCTTGAGTCTCAACCGTTAGAAGAGAAATGGAGCATCACTTGCCCTTCTTGGATTAGATGCTCCCAACAACCATTTTCAAATAAATTCTTGTTCTGTACACCAAAAAGGGCCGTCTGTTAAACGATTCGCTCCGACTATTCGTTTCCCTTTTCTTCTAATCAGTGCTGAGCTCCATCACGGTACTAACAGCGTTAGAATTGACAAATGAGATTCTTGCAAATGACAATCAGAGAAACAGAAGAGCCTCTCTCTCTCTCAAACTTCTCACTCATTTTCTCATTTTCACTCATTCATTCATTCACCCCGTCAGGTAACGACTACGTCAGTGCAGCAGAGGAAGATAATGATCCAATTCCCACTCTGAGGGAAGTTAAGGATGCCATCCACCAGCTCAAAACCAACAAAGCAGCTGGTGAAGATGGTAACGCAGTTGAACTCATCAAGATTGGCCCAGAAAAGTTGGCCACCTGCTTGCAACGGATGATAGCCAGGTTCTGGGAAACCAAACAGCTAATGGAGGAGTGGAAGGAAGGGGTTATCTGCCCCATCTGGCTTTCCTGGGAAGCTGACCAGACTCATCAAAGCAACGATGGACGGTGTGCAAAACTGCGTAAGGGTTTTGGGTGAACTATGCGAACGTTCATTAATTATGTAACGCAAAAGGTGAATTTATATACCCCCCCTCCCCCCTCCGCATCATCCCCCTTGTCTAGTTGTAACCCGGCAGCATTGCGAGTTTCCCGTGGACTAGTGAAAATGGCTTAAGCGCCACTCCCGACGGAGAACATCTACCAATGTTGTAGTTGCACGACCTTATTGAGACCTTTCAGGGGAGGGTTCTGGTTTTTCCCAAATCTATGGGCGAGAAACAAGCTGGTTGACCAAGGAAACGGAATGTTGCTTGAACAAACGGTCGTGCAAATAAGGAAATGTTATACGCAAAACCGATTTCAGCCGAAGAGAGATTTTCATTCGCGGTTGGTATCATCACGGGAAAACCTTTTCCCAAACATCTCGAACAGATTCTAGTTCGTTTAGAAACCTGTCCTTTGGTTGGATTCAGGGCCAACCTCCCCAGGAAATAATCAAAGTAAAAAAAAACGACCGAAAACGTGTAAAAACTACCTTCACCTCTCTAGACTTCTCCCATTAGTTCATGTGAAAACACTCTTATCATTGGTCACTTATATATTTAATGCATCGACAAAAAACACGTTTCAGTTTTCCTATTTCCATCCTGGTCTATATTTGTGCTCTAATTAAACTTCTTTACCGACAAAATTCATTAGGCCTAACTTAACTTTCCCTCCTATCTCACTTGTACTCATTCCTTCGTGTGCTTCTCTATTTTATCTGCGGTGCGACAGTGGTGTTCATTTGCTGAGTTCCATAGATGTTGCCGATTACCGACGCATAAGCGGGACGAACGGTAGGGCCGAAATAAACGCTAGCGGTAGAACGCGCCTAGTAGCCAAAATTCGCCATGCGCATGGGAAGAAAAATGAACATGCATGTTACTCACGATTTGCCCCGTTTACTTGCGTTGTTGCATCGGTGGTGGTTCGCTGCTGCTGCTCCTAGACACGTACTGGACACGTGGTCATGCTCCTATGGACTCCAAATCCAGCAGTAAGGCTCGTTGTCGCCGTTGTGGTTGTTCTCAACGACGCCTCACGCGTTGATTGTGCGACTGGCCCGACGGGGTACAACCGTCTGATCGTTGGTCGTCACCAACGATGGTACGGTGGTAACGGTTCACGGTTCACCTGAACTTCCACACCACGGCGCGATAACTCTACTGGACCGATCTCGCCTCTTCCACAAACCAGAACGAAGGGAACGAGTCAAGTTCTAAGCTCCTCAGATAAACCGCGAAATCTGTGTATCTCCATCACCGGGAATCACGCAAATCCACGAAGTGTAATTTCGTGAAGGTCGCTAATCGCCTTTACGCACACAACTACCCTATTTGTTAGGAGAAGGCATTCCATTTCCTTTGTGGAAACGGTCTATAAACCTGATCCCACCCGAAGATTAACAAAAGCAAAGGGGGCCAACGATACTTGAACCTAGGTCGATAACCGAGACCCGCAGATGGTAAAGTCCGTTTGGCTGACGATTTACACTCGGCGCCAGAATTCAACAAGCAAATGAATAAATGAACTCTAAAACTAATGGTACTCAAGAAAAATGAACTATTTACAAGGGGTAATTCAATAGGTATTTCAACATCTCTTTAATATGTACAATTTTATTAAAATTACTGAATTCTAAATTCAAATTCGTGGTACCGCCACAACGTTTTTTTTTTTGTATGCAACTTCAATTTCTTTTTTATGGATTGTCACGTTTTACGAAACCGCCCCCCCAACCCCACCCCCCCTCACCCCTGACTGCGTGACAATATCAATGGATCTTCCTTATCCAGTTCATTCGAATCTCGTCGGGGACTGCGACAAGGTGACGGACTCTCATGCCTACTATTCAACATCGCTCTGGTCAATTTGTGTGCTTTGCGAACGACATGGACATTATCGCAAGAACATTTGAAACGGTGGCATAGCTGTACATCCGTCTGAAACACGAAGCAGCAAAGGCCGGACTGGTGGTCAATGCGCCGAAAACAAAGTACATGCTAGTAGGCGGAACCAAACAAGGCCGGATCCGCCTAGAAAGTAATGCCACGATAGACGGGGATACCTTCGAGGTGGTGGAAGAATTTGTCAACCTCGGATCCTTACTGACGGCTGGCAACAATACGAGTCGCAAAATTCGAAGACGCATCATTAGTGGAAGTCGCGCACTATGGGCTCTAGAAGAAACTGCGGTCTAAAAAGATTCACCCCCGCACCATATACACCATGTACAAAACGCTAATAAGACCGGTGGTCCCCGGCCACGAGACATGGACCATGCTCGAGGAGGATCTGCAAGCACTCGGAGTTTTCGAGCGACGCGTGCTAAGGACGATCTTCGGCTTCGAGCAGGAGAACGATGTGTGGCGCCGAAAGATGAACCACGAGCTCGCTGCACTCTACGGCGAACCCAGCATCCAGAAGGTGGCCAAAGCCAGAAGGATACGGTGGCCAGGGCATGTTGCAAGAATTCCGGACAACAACCCTGCAAAGTTGGTGTTCGCTACTGATCCAGTGGGAACAAGAAGGCGTGTAGTGCATAGAGCACGATGGGCGGACCAGGTGGAGCGTGATCTGGCAAGCATTGGGCGTGACCGAGGTTGGAGAGCGGCAGCCGCAAACCGAGTATTGCAGCGTACTATTGTTGATTATGTCTTATTCTAAATGTGATGTTGAACAAATAAATGTATGTATGTATGTATGTACCACGTCAGGTCCAAAGCTTGAGCTTTACGATTGAAGGTTCAGTTGTTCTTTTTTTCCCTTTAAACCTTTTGTGTTTGACAGGGTACCTTTTCAGGTTTTACACTACGAAATTCATTTTTTTTATACAGGAAGCTGAAATTCACTGACATCTTAGTAAAAACCGGAAGGCAAGTTTTTGAATGAACACATTTTGTAAAGTAGCCCAGGACTTCGATTTTTTACCCTTAAGCTGTTGGACCCTGGTATTCACCAAATTCAAACGATTAGAACTCTGGCAATTATTGACCAGTTTTAATTCTTTTGGCACCGTTAGATACAAAAACTCATTTTCTTTATGGACATTATCGGTAATGACCATTTGGACTCATTTGGTTCCCGGAAATACGGGTTTCCAGGGCTGTGGTACAGTACGGAGACAGTATTTGGGAATATCAATTGAATTTCCGGGAGTGGGTGTCAAAATCTTTGGAAAAATCCTTAAAAACTATTTCTAATCCATTGTGGGCCATAAATCGATTTGTCCCCGGAACAGCCATTCCGTAACAGGTTCCCGTGGTGCCTCGAGTAACCATGAACATTTTCAGAACGAAACCCTGGGAAAACGGACATCAGAATTCGTTAAATTTCTCCAGTAGGATATTTTGTATTATTCAGTGGCCATCTAATGATTTGTTCTCGGACCTGTCAGTTCTAGTACGTAGTACAAGTCATATGTACATCATATATCATCAAATACACCCAATTTTAGCCCAGTCCTGTCACTCGCTTATGATGATATCATCATTATCTTTCTCTTTTTATGGTGATGGATTTCATATTATCTATATTGATCTCTGTTTTGACAATTTTTTACTCCTACGAAGCTTTCCATGATCATTCGGAATAAAAGTGATGAAGTCAGTCGCTTGACAGCTATCAGTATGCAGTCTAAGAATGATTCCGCTACGAACACAACCCACCTTCGAAATCACAAGCCCCCTTTGATTGAGTACACGCCCGTAAAGATTACTTCAGTGAAAAAGTCAGTTCAATTTGAGCTTCATGCACGGACCTACGACTCACCTACATAAAAATTGAAGCTACTCGAAACTCTCAGTAACTGAGTCGTAAATCGCCTGCCCCGAAGTGAGTGAAAATATCTTGTAAGCAGAATTACTCTTTACAAAGGGAGAAGCGTATGGAAGAGATGCTTCCTGCTGAAGGATCAATTTACTTTGAGTTTTTACGGCTTTTTGAGCAAACAGAACAGAATGATGTGAGCATTTTGCGATTCGATATGATAAGACAATAAAAACTTCTTTCTAAATTTTCAAAAATACGTCAAAGTAAATTCTAACCCTTATCAACAGTGCAGAAAGCATTGAGTGTATGGAAAATAACTTGTGGTAGCCAGCGGCATCGATGCTTTCTCACATTCGGCTCCTTCGACATATTTGCTGCGAAGTGGAAACAGTCTAATTAAAAAAGTTTCTATCATAAAATTGATTTATTCATGGAAGCAGGCTGGATAAAAGCGTGAAAACTGCAGCATGGCATGTAGGTTAGGTCGGCCTGACGGAAGCCAACAATTCGTTAGTCATGCTAGAACAATTTGGAAAAGATTATAACTTTTATTATTCTGCCGGTTTATTGATCTTTCCGGGTCGGTTTATTTTGCTTCTGGATTATGCTCTTGATTAATGACAACACTTGCTCTGGTAGGTACCCGGGGCAAATGAGAGCAGTCTGAATGGTGCTGTTTGCATAGGATACGAGTGTATATAACGTAGCTGCAAAAATGCAATAATTGATTGTAAAAATCAGCAGAATTTCAAATAGTATTAAAATGCTTAAACGTTTTTAAACGGAGAAATAACCAAATAATCGTATATAAATTTAAAAGCTCAAATACTCTAAACTAAAAATGAGTAGTATCATTCTAAGTGTGGCGTGTTGATAATGTCACACGTACTTTTAAATACAAATAATGTCGTCTTGCCTGGATTAGAACAACTGGTTAAAACGCAGTTTAAGTGAAACGATAATCGAATAAAACGGGGCTGCAGATAATAGTACCCCATTACGAAAAACAGTTTACCATATAGTCAAAACTATATTTCGAATGTAAGATATATTATCACATTTTATGTTACTGTTATCATATTTATTCATCTCGTTTCACCATATAACCTCTACATTAACAAATATTGATAATCTATACCATATTGTCATTGAAATGTTGTTTATTATCTACAGTTGGCCTGGATTATACACAAACTTTTTGGTATAGAGTACAGAAATAAAATTGTTCTTGAAAATTGCATTTTTTTTTTCATGGTAACTGAGCGCAACCGCCAATGGCTTTTTGACCATCTAAAATATTGTTTTTTTTTTTTCACAGTGGTAGCAGGTTCTTATTTTTAATCTGCACTGGATCCTTTTATTGTTAAAATTCGTTTCTATCACACAGGCGTCCCCAGGCTATGGAGCCCATTTTGTCACTGTTTTTATCGTGATGATTCAAATAGTTTTAATAAAATTGATTCGCTTTCACGTATTGCGTATTTTCTTGTCAATTTTGAGTTTTCGTCAGTTTGGCAGATGAAAACATGCGTGTAGGCATGTTTTTGAGTTCATTTTTCGTTTTAGTTATCAATTCCTCCTCAGTTTTTGCGAGAAAATTGTTGGAGTAGATCTTACGCTCTGAGGTTGGCTCAGAAATTCTCGATGGGACACAGCTGGGGGACGTTCAGTAGGTTCGCCGACTTGGGTAGCGCATCGATATTCAGCCGCTCCATCTCCTCCAACGATCGCTCCGAGTAGTGAGCCGATGCCAGATCCGACCAGAACACCGCGTCTTCGCCCTTATGGTATTTGAACGACGCAACTTCGGCAGGTATTTCGTACTATAAATTTCCCCATTCACGGCCAGTCCGGAGCGAAAGAAGAGCGGTTTTGACATTCCCTTCTCGCTGATTGTCAGCCACAGCAGCACCTGCTTGGGGAACTTGGTGTGTGAAATGAACTTCACCTCGTAGCTCACTTCCTTCGTGGAGGAAGTAAAATATGAAGTGCACTGCCATTCGTTGCCATCCAGGGTGAGATAGGTTTCGTTGTCCATCACCACCACCACGTCATGATTCACTGGGAACGCGACTTCCGCTTACTAACATGTATGTTCGTGTTAACCAGGTCCTTTTCACTGTTTGGCCGGTTGAACCGACCTCCCGGCCAAGCGCACGCAGCGATGTAGCCACTTTTCCCTCGATCTTCCTCTTCAGCATCCTTTGGACCTTCTTGTCGATCAGGGTCGTCGGCCGTCCGGAACCGGGCTTTCTTTCGATGCTCTGATTGTTGTGTAATAGTGCCAAGATGTTGTAGATACCGGAACGGGCGTATCCGGCATCCACAAATTGCCGCACTATGTCCGTGTTCGACGCTGCGGGGTGCCGTTCTTTGAACGCGCACACTTCTAAAGGGAGTTGCTTCGCTGTTTTTGCCATCACGGTTAGAATTCGATTGATAGAGCTGTAAAATTTTGTCTGCTGGCTCATGGGTTACTATGATTGATGATGCATGGGTAGTTTTGTCAATGCGGGTGAAGGTAAACCCATGAACAATCGGAAATTTTGTCCATTTTTTTTAATGCAAACGTTATTTTTGTTAAAAGATTATGTGGATCCGGACATATACTTACTACCTAAACCACGCGCGGCGCTGGCTGAGCAACTGCTTGAATTCCACAACCGCTCGCGTCCATGCAACTATCACTGCAAAACCGAATGCAGACCAAGGTTAGTATGAAAAGGTGAAGAGAATGAAGATTTTAGTATTTGATGGCATGCAGGGTGTATGTGAGATTATTGGTGATATTCTCACAACGACTCTTTGTTTATTTGACTAAAAATTTTGATTCACTCTAAACTAACCATGAAGTAGGAAAAAAATGCTTGGCAAAACCCTAAAGTACAGCCTACTCTACAGCTTTGGATCTAGTAGCTATGCCAAATTTAAAGATATTTCAAATAAGAACTAATTTTAAACTTTGAAAAGAACGGGTCTAGCGAGTTTATTTTCTAATTTGTTTTTCCTTTCTTTTTATTTATAGTGTGGTATGAAGTATACAATCTCTTCGCCTCGCATTACAACCGATTACACCCAATTTGCCGTCTTCGAACTTTACAAACAAGAAGGTAATACGAAAACAACGATCGTATGCTATCGTATAAGCCACATGGATAGGTTTATTCTATTGCTTCTAATGGTGTTTCCTAAGCGGGTCCTCCGCGTCCTATCTCAAATGGTTGTCATCATCAGTCTTCAGTTACACTTCGCAAGTAACATTGCCAAAGCCATCCAGCTTTAATAAGTTTTAATAAAGTTTAATGGAAGCCACTGGAAATCAATTTGGTTTATTTACGGTACCAAGAGGTGCCAATAGGTTTCAACTTTTAGTCAGGTTTATGAGAACCTACACAGCTTCTTTACAACGATCTTAAGACCTTGTCTCCTAAAATTCCTTTTACTCCAACCAAAGGTTTTATTTTGACTTTATAAACTCGTAAAAGCTGTTTTGAAATGCCGTTTTAGGATTCATTCATGTTATCTTATTATTTATTTATTAATTGATATAATTGCGACTTACTTAACATCTTATTGGAATGGGGAAAAGCTATGTGGCGAAAAAAAACCCCTATTTCTAAATCGTACACCACATAAATCAACATGAATAGAAGGAATACAAAGTAAGCAAAACTAAATGAATTTTAATACACACACAAAACTTGTCAGAAAACTTAAAATAATCTGTCGTGATGGAATCAGTCGTCTAGTGTCTTCGCCATTGATGCTAGTACGTAGTAAATGCCACCATTTCTGAACTAGCGGCTCTCCATCTAACTACGCTGAATCCGGTGACGGAAAGTCTTAGCGGAACAGTTGAAGTCATACAGAGCGTAGAGTTCATTGAAGCGCGATGACATAAATCGAAGTAGATCGTGTTGGCCGTAGTTGGCAGCACGAGTTCCGAGCTGCAGAATTTTTTTTCTTCGCAGTACTAGTTCAGGAGCGTAGATGAAGAATTCGGCCAGAATTCCTGGAATGCCGATTTACCTAGTAGCACTTTTACTGCGAAAACTGCTTGCATGACTGTACGCCTATACTCCAATGTTTCAATACCCAAGAATGAACAACGATCTTGGTACGCTGAAAGGTTGACAGGATCATTCCACGGCAGATGACGGAGAACATAACGAACAAAATTTCTTTGAACTGCTTCAATCCTCGCAATCCAGATTCTTTGATACAGGCACCACACCAAGAACAAGAGCAGGCACAGAGCGATGTGATTCCTCGATAATTTTTGGTATTTTGTTTATCTCCTTTCTTGAAAATCGGGAACATGAACGAAGATTTCCAACGTGTCGGATATTTTCCCTGGCGTAACGAGATATTGAAAATCTTCAAAAGAGGATACGTAAACACTGCAGAGCTATTCTTTACTACACATGAAAGAATTCCTTCAGGTCCTGTCACGTTTGAGAATTTCAGCTTCTGGATTGCGGATTCAACGACGTCCAATGTAATCGCAAGAATATTGAAGTCGAACGCGTCTCTGGGAGTATCTTTGAGTGCTTCGCTGACTTGCTCCAATGCTGGCATGGTGGTATTGAATACACTTTTGAAGCGCTCAGAAAGGAGATCACATTTGTTCACTGGTGTGCTGGCGATTCTGTCGCCAAGATGAATTTCAACCGGTAGCCCATTAACATTCCTTTTTGTGTTCACAAATGACCCGAACTTTGGGTTGCGCCGAAGGTTAGATTGGATTCGTGTTTTATAATTCTTGTAAAGAAGACGATTGTAAATTCGGTAATGGGTACTAGCTGTCGGGAAAATTCGCTTGATTAATTGATTTCGAGTTTTGCAGTACTTACGAAGAGCCTTCGATCTCACAAGTTTCAGGTACCGTAAATGAGCATGAGACCAAGGAGGTTTGGCAACTTTGGCATTCTTTTAGATAACCTTATTTAATTTCATAAATTTTCAGGAACTTTATGATTAATTAATCGAATATATTTGTTTCAATTTTGTTTTTGTAGATGTGAACTCGCATTATTTCGAAGGTGCATTAATTTTCGGCTCATATCGTACCAATATTCACCATAAAATTAAATGCGCATATGATTTGGAACATGAACGCGGTAAAAACAAACTCAATTTGTTTTGGATATTTTGCTATCAAACAAAATTTCCCGCAGCACTAGAACTTTTTTCCTAGAAATTATTTACTGCTTAATGAATCAGAAGAGCAGAGAATCGAACAAAGCAGAACAACAAAAACTAACCACGATATAACCGTGAAGTTTGACAGCTGTGAACATTTGGCCCTATGCTGGTTTTGATGGCAGCCAATAGGTTTGATGAAGGTTCTCAAGTGCTCATAACATCTTTCACTGGGACATTTTCGAAATCTGTATGGTCTTGTAAAGGTTTCATTAATTTGTTTTCACAACCGTCTATAGAGTGGCCACTTTGTACACATTTCGGCTTTAAAGAAGCATAGAGGAGGTGTTGGTGGACGAAACATGTTTAAATATAGTTTTATCAACAAAGCCAGGAGGAGTGCTATTCGGCTGGAATAAAACTAAAATTGTTACTTGGGTTTTCTGTCAGTATGTGCTTCATTTCGAACAGTTAAGTAATTACCCTGATCATAACATTCACCCCTTTCGAAAATAGTGCAATTACAATCAGTTATTATACCATGAGTGAACCAGGAATTATTCCATCCATAAAACAAATGGATGAATAACAACATAATTTGCCACGAAAATGAAAAGTGTACTTTCAGTCTTTTACCTTTGATTGCAAAAAAGAAGTTCAAAAGTGAATTGTGACATAACCCGCCAGTATCACATCTGATGTTAGGGCTTTTATATAAACGTTCTACGATGGGGCAGAGAAAAAATGACTAGAATGTGTGATGCTTTCACTACTGGTCAAATTCTTGGTCTCACATGCATGTGACTAGCATGGAGAAGCCTATTCTCCGTCGACAAGGTAGAAAATTTGACCCACGAGGAATGACTTTAATTCAAGAGCCTATTAAAGCAAAGCTAACCGATTTAGAGAATTCTTCTTTGGCCTCAAAGCTACTCGCCTCCCTAAGCAGACCTCTCCACTCTTTTCATAAAACTCAGACGTCCACTCTTTTCATAAAACCTTAGCCTTCAATTCTTTGTCAGCATCTGCCCTAAGTAACACTTTTCGATGACCCAAATCTCAATAAATATTGGGCCGTTGCTACTGCTATTCTTATTTTAAGCTTGTTGCAGTGTAGTTCGCGGTTGAATGTTGCTGCGTTGCAAAGTTTTGTGCTTCTAAAATGGCATGGTGATAATGTACGACAAAGGATTGTGAAGAGTTTCTCTTTAAGCCAACTGCCGTTTATTGATCGCATCACTTATTACAGAAAATTCATGATCTAAAAATAACCATACCTCACTGACCCAACTACCCTTTCCGATTTTTTTCAGCATCAGCGTATCAATATATTGTTATATCTGATACGTTCGGTGGTAAATTGTCGATAATTCTGCGAACAACTAATTGCTAATTAACCACTGCCACTTTGTTTGACATTTGCTCTCTTTTTACCCTTCTTACATCAATAGAAATGAGTATTAAGATCGCTTGAAAACTCGACTTTTTATCCGGGGCCCACAGGGCCGAGTGTCATATACCATTCGACTCAGCTCGACGAACTGAGCATATGTCTGTGTGTATGTATGTGTGTGTGTGCGTTACAAATAATGTCACATCGGTTTCTCAGCCATTTGTGAACCGATTTCAGTTCTGTTGACGGTAAATGGAAGCTACAACATTTTCATAGAACGCTTTTTTTCATTCGAACATTTAGTTACGAAGATATGAACGAAACAGTACTTGACGGCCTATTAAAATAGTAATCAAACAATTTAGTCTCCGATTCAATACTGAGCTATTTGTGTACCGATTTTAGTTTTGTTGGTGCCAAATTAAAAATAAATAAATAAATATAAAATCTATAAACTTTAGTGATCGTCAGTCGGTGCGAATCAAAACAAACCCAAAAAAGGAGAGAGTTCCTCTCCCATGTGCGCATCGGTAAACAGAGTGCACACAATAGATCGCTAGAATAACTATACAAGCCACAGTGGTACATGAGCGTCTTCCAACCGGACATTTTTGCCTGTTGAAGTGGCGGACTTAGTCCGTGCTTCGACCTACCCCGCAGTGGGATGTTAGGCAAAAATGTCGTTGGTTCGAGTACCACTGTACACATGCCCTTTTCGCTCAAAAGCCTGCCGCACACTAGCGGAACTATCAAAACTTTCTCTTCATATCTTTCATTCTAGCCAAAAACATTGTTGTTCACTCTTGGTGCCTCATGGTGATGAGCGAACATCTCCTTCTACATCATAAAATCTATAAAATCTCCAAATAACTGGTCAAAATTTCATTATGATTGGATAATCCGTCATGGCGATATGACCAAAACAATACCTGAGAGCACATAATTGTGAGATGAAAATATACTCGTTGCAGTGCAAAACCAAACAAGACCAATCACACCAATCGATGCCGCTTGCATTCTATTGTGTCGCATCTGGTGCGTTGTATAGCACATACAGCGGACTAGCCACACTATGCGACTCTATAGAATTAGAGCAGCATCGATTGGCTCGAGTGGTCTGGTTTTGAACTACAACGAGTATATTCGAAAATTACACAAAGTCTCCATTTACTATAACCAATTTTCAACGCACATGCATATTGAATCCATATCGATAATCAAAATTTACGCTTAGGATTTTCCATTAATTCATTCTATGGACTGATTATATGAAATTTCTAATATTTATGTAATTTCCCTTTTTTTTATAACTAACATAAACAGGTCATTAAAGACTATTAATCGTAATATTTTAATCATATTACTGAACAATACGTTCAAGATTGACAAATAATTCATTTTATAAACTGAATGTAAGGCATATTGAATATTTCTGAATCTTCTTGGAATTTCTGATGAAAATATGGATCCAGTACAATATTGCCCACATTTGAGTTTGTAATTCTGATGAAGTGTAAGAAGGGTTCAGTCTCACCATCGGTGGATTAATGCGGGTTTTTAATGTTCATTGTCGGTTACAGCCAGTGACGTATCGGTGATGGTTAAAACAACACAATTTCTACAAGAATCCGTTCGACAGGCGAAACAAAATATCGTATTTCAACCATTGTGATTAAATTGTTTATCTTCGTGATGGTAAAGATCGCGAACACAGCGGAAGATAAAAACAAACCATACCTTAAGAAATAAACAAATGTTGAACATGAACATCCACTCGAAAACATAAACTGTTCTGTACCTGACGGATCTGTAGCGATTTTATGGCTGTATATTTGCAGTATCATAACATTGTTTTTTTGTTTTTTTTTTTTTGTTTAACCTACTTGCGAAAGAACGATTCCGTAGCGAAACAAAATGATACCCAAGCCATAATTGATAATATTTGTTACCTCTTTTTTTGCCGTACACGTTTTTCCAAGGAGTGACGAAAAGGAAGCGACTTAAAGAATATTCCTTAGCTCAGTCGGTAAAGGCACGGCGACAAAGTAACACCATGCTGGATGTGGCTGGGTTCGATTCCCAGTCCGGTCAAGGAATTTTTCGATAAGTAAAATTTCTCGACTCCCTGGGCATATAGGGTACGATTGTACTTGCCACACAATCATACTAATGCAAAAATAGTACATTGCTCGAAAGGTCCCAAATAATAACTATGGGAGTGCATTTAGAACAATAAGTCTAGAGCAAGCAATAAGCTAATGGCGAAAGCAATAAGCTTGAAACGCTAAGAAAGAAGAAGAACATATCTAACCAGAACTTCACTCGACTTTTGTAAAAGGTAGAATTCATTGCTCGAAGCACTCGTACACTCCATCGTTTTAACGTAGGACTACGTTTCTCTTTTCTATACCAGGTGTCATTTCAAAATTTTGAAAAATGCGAGCGTTACGTTACGTTACGTTTTTGAACGCTAATAACTCTTGTTCAACTGAACTCAACGCCTTCATTCCGATGCCATTTAATTAAAACACCTAAAAATATTTCGCGTTGAAATTATAACTAAGTGCTATTAGTATAAGTAGTTTAATGTTTTAATTAAAAATTACCTACTTTTAATCCCATACGAATCACGGTACAAACAGGTTGAAAATATATTTTTCCCTATCCGGGTCCTCAAAAACGGGTAACAAATGGTTAAAATTGCTTTCTTTTAATTCCATTTTGTTTCATTTCATGATGAAAACAGAAATAGCCACATCCCTCAGCTGCAAAATTATTTTGCTCTGTTGCCAGTATCTGATTTTATAACTGATGCTCAACCCCTCCTTAGAATTTTGCTTCATACTGTATTTTCGTGCCTCTGTTCATTCGGGGCTATGCTCTCAACGCTAGTATATAGCACGCGAGATGAACCGAAATGATTTCAGTTTTCGACACGAGCTCCCAGCTGGTGGTTCAGGCAGGGCTTTGTCCACTCGCCACAGTCCGCCCGTTTATGGTATAGGAGACTGAGGCATGCAAAACCGGCTAATCGGACAGTTACCGGTTTCCATGCTACTCAATACAATGATAAAATTTCGGGCCGGAGAAAACTGGCCATTCGTCCCTTATGAAATCATTTCGATTCGTCTCACGTGCTATATATTAGCGTTGCATAGCATTGCCCCGACAGATGAAGATCATGAAAGTGTAGTATGAAGCAAAATTATTACTATAATCATCCATAGCTAAATTATAGAACTATTTTATTACATTTTAAACAACCATATGTGTATTGATATGTTTAAATTAGATGATACCATTATAACTATAAACCAACGCGGTACTACGTAAACCTTCCGGTTATATCCTTGATATAACCCACCACTAATTTTGTGTTTTAGTTCATTTATTTGTACAGGTTAAATCGAATCAACTTTACAGAGCCAAGATCTATTTTTTTTTCTTTATTAGAGTGGCTTTCAGCCACCTGGGCTGGTTCGTCACTTCCAAGATCTCATATTTTTATACATCAGTTATCTTAAAACTAAGGATAGAGAGATAGAACCGATTACTCGCGATCTCCAAAAGGTTAAAAGGATTAACAATTTAGCGGATTGAAAGATGGATGGGAATTAAAAGTATGGTTTAAATTCTAAATAGTCTAATTATAACTCATAACTTTATTACTTTTGGTTTACTGTTGACTTGAACATTTTTGAGATAGGAAACAAACCCCCATATCTGATAAAAAAAAAACTTATAATAAACAATTACATCAAACAAACTTTAATCTAAGGCTCGTGTTAGTTATACAAATAAGTTAGTTTCAAACACTCCAGATCACGTAGAGCTAAAATATCTCGAACCGGTATATTGGGTTGCCTACCTAAAGCCCGAAGGGAATCATAAAGCTCAGATCTGACTCCACGATGCTCAGCAAATGGCAAAATTACGTGATCTGCATCCTGGTAACCTTGTCCACATTCATAGAGATTGATATCGCTCAGTCCAACACAGTGTAAATGAGCGTTCAAAGAATAATGATTGGACATTAGGCTAGACATCACACGAACGAAGTCCCAACCCCCATCCATCCCTCCACACCATGATTTCTTCGATACCACTTTTCATACCACAATGGAAAGGAACGCCTTTGCTGAGCATTACCGGACGAAGAAGATGTCCTAATTCCCGAAGAAGTATTTGATTTGGTAGGCTATACGTAGTTGTGGTCTAAAATTTAAAAGTTTCGCATCTACCGGCACTATCAATAAGGATGTGTACGAGAAAGAATGTCTGCAAAAGCTGTTGCTACCGTATCAAAAGCCACGACTTGTTTTGGCTTTGTTTTGGCCTAATTTGGCTTTTTGACACTATTCAAAATTCATCCTTGAATGGTATAAGGTACAAGAGGTCAAATATCTGCCAAAACAGCCAATTCACCAAACTGTCCAGAACATCGCCTAATAGAGAATTACTGGGAAGCGGAAGCTCTTCGAAACTGAGAAGAAAACAAATAGTACCGATGATTTCAAAAGAACACCACTAAAGAGTACCACAGAAAGTTCAAGAATTTTACAGAAAGAAGGATTAACATCTTAATCAACTGTTTCTAAATAATATAGATATAACTCTATTTTTGTGAAATAAACAATCAGTTATGTGGAATTATGTGTAAATTTTTTTGCTGATATTATTTTGGTGTCCGAAATTTAACGCAAACAGGCTTTATAAACAGCGATTTCAAGACGTCTGATCTATTGAAAAAATCACGCACAATATCCAAGCTAATAGAGCACCATCAAACTTACCATAAAATTTCTGAGATGCTTTTACTCAGCAAGAATACCGTTGCAAACATTTTGCAGGTGAACATAAGGTGTGGTTTATACTTGCCAATGCAACGATCTGTTTTTCCGAAGTAAACTTGAATGAATCTGTTTCTAAAGTAACGAAGCAAGAACAGGACGTGTTTGATATTCGCCCATCATAATATAACGTTTTGAATGAATTTCCTATGTCCGATATGTCCATACAGTATTCCCATCTAAGTACACTGCATTTTTCAGGTGAAGTTTTATAGTTGATAAGAATTTAAGGAAAATTACTCTTATCTGAATCTAGAATTAGGCCTATCGATAAAAATTGTCCAATCTTTAATTGTTACTAGAAAATGAGAAGATTAGTGTTTTCCATCAATTCCAACTACCTTTACTGCTTATATTGACAGATACGCCTATTTCGTCTACAATGTGCAGACTTCTTCAGTGTCGTGTACTAATATTTGACTTCAATTGTTTCCATATTCATTTGTCATCTAGGAAAAGTAAATTTTTGGTTGTGATGAAATGATATTTGCCTATAACTTTAAGCATTAATTTTCAGAAAACTTAGAAACGCATGTTACTTATAAGATGGTAAAACAGAACAAAACATGTGATTTAGGTATTAAATTCATAAATGTTGAATAAGATTATTTTTTGCGGAACAGTTACTAGGCATTTGAGTTTAATTTATTATCCAAATGAAATTTGTTAGATTAAAATTATACCATCAAATGTAATTATCTTCTATTTATCTACTTCAACCAGCCCACTTAACTCCAAATTAATCGTAACGCTTGCCAATTAACGATTTCACCGAAAATGTTATCACGAGATCAGAATCAATTACGTGCTGTTCGTTCAAATACCTATCGCCTAGCGCCATAAATTACAGTCGCTGCTCTGTAAGCACTTTGTTTGCTCAAAATGTGTGGTAATTTATTTTTGGCCGAGCTTCTCGTGCTTTAGTGAATATTACGCTAGTAGGGAGGAGGGCACTAAAGGCTACGTGCTTCTTCAGAAGTTATAATCAAAGATAAAACACGCCTGCCGTTACCTGCCTCTCTGATGAAAACTTGGCCACGGTGCTTATTTGGCTCGAGATTTAAATCACTGGCGTAGGTATTAGCTGCGAAATGGCTCGTCTGTAGTGCAAAACAATTATGCAGTAGCTTGGTTTATGTCGGTCGTCTAATAAAAACAACGTGACTGCAAGTCAGGACAAACTTTCTGGAGAACATATGATTTCGTGTTTCAATGACGAAGGGTCACGTCACCACTGTTTGAAAAAATAGAAATCATATAATTACATAAATTATTATAAAACACATAAGGGTCAAAATGTGCAAAGGAGACTAGAAGAGGGAAAAAAATATTTTCGCACAAAATGAATGTTGGAAATCAAAACTACAAAATGATAAATAAAGAAATAAAAATAAATATATCAAGAAAAATAAATTTCCTTCGTTTTGGTAAACAGAGAAAATATTCGTACATTTTGATGAACAACAAGCTTTACTCTACTTTAATTTTTTTGTTGAACAGTTGTAAAGGCCATATCAGTTTCTATTGCTTTCAGGTGCCATGCACAATTGCAACAATATGTGTATTGTCGATGAATTACTGGAAAATTGCACGAAAAATAATAGTAACAGAGTACCGACAAAATACAACGGATTCATTTGTAGATGACATGGTTGCACAGCACATAGTTAAGAGGCTGTGTATTTTCGTTAAGAAAAAAGGTAAATGACTAGATCTTCTCAGATATTCTCATTCCAACTAAGAATCAAACCTGTCACCTGTTCCTTACCCAACTGGGTAGTCTGAGACTCCTTATTAAATACTTACGTGAACTATTGTACGGTATTGTTATTTTTCGAGCAAATCTCTCCGAACTAGCATGATTTCAATTTTCCATGGAAAGACCAGCATTGTAAGGGCTTTAAGCGATTAACAAGGAATCAATTAGCGACGCAAACATAATGCAAGTAGCAAGTGGAAGCGTGATACTTGTTTCTCTCTTGTATCAAAACAAGCTCCTTTTGCAACAGCATACTTTCCCTACCATCCATCCCAGACCAACACGAGCAAGTGGAGTCATCTTCATAACATCGAACTCATTGCTTCACAGCAAACGAAAAGTTCCATAATGTATTTCATTTTACTGTTTACGGCGAACGATAGACTCAGAGTATCGATGCTTTTTATTCGGCATGTACATAGTCCCTTTCCATAGACCTTCCGGTTTACAGGCAAATTTCCTCAATTCACCTTTGACATCCCCTACAGAGTGAAAGTTGGCAGGCATATTTAATGATGATACAAAAACATATTTTTGCTATTCTCATGGTACGGTTGCAAAAGAGCTTTACTACTCCAGAAGCCGATCCCAAATGTGTCAAAATGGAACGAATAATACCTCGGCATTGATTGTGTACGTCACAGTGAATGCAAACAAATTGTACCTTCATTCCAGGGCAACAATGGGGCTCATATCGGGCAATCCAAACATACGAAATCCATTACCAGTTTTACTTGGGGATAAAGCCTCTTTTGCAATGTTCCTTCAGTTGAAGAGCTCATCTGTTTTGCGTGATGAAATGAGCCGTTGGAGAATTCTGATGAAAAAATCTTGTCGAAATGCTCGTTTGTATTATCACTTGAACCAGGCTACAATTATACTTTTAAATTTTCTTCCGTGGTTTTAAATCCCTAGAAAATAAAATCTCGCAGGCAAATTTGAAAGCAGCACTCTTGGAAACTAATAGAACTTTAGCTGCATATATTCTTTGAGGCTTGAGAAACTGCCATCCCCAGTAGAGCTGGATATTTAAATAAAACGAAGTATGTTTTGAAAAGTATTGATATCATTTTATTAATGTAAAAAGGTAATGCTGGAACGAAGAAAAGTTTATATAACTACAAATCACAAATAACTAGACTTTAACATTTGGTAAATTACACAGGAAAAATCAATTTTCCACGTAAACTATGTCTTACGGCAATTGTTTGCCGTTTGCAATCTTTTATACAGCATGTTACCACCAACAAAGAAGGAGAATGTTAGAAACCACGAACGAGTGCAAATCGAAAAATAAAACGACAGGTGGATGGCAGCATTGGATATTTCTGTCCGGAGATGAACAGGATTCGAGGAGTATTCGGAAAGGCGAATTTAGTGGACCAGTTTGGTCATAGACCCGTTATCAACGATTGTTTTGTGTTCTGATGGCACAGTTCCTGATGGCGAAAGTGATCCCCAGCCCAGAAGAAGCGATTTGGAGACTCGGCGAGTCCCGTGTTGGTGAGCTGTAGCCTAAGTATATGCGGTGAGGGTCTTGTAAGGTCTGATGGTTTCACCCACGCTTACTGGAAGGGTGTGAATGTAGTTCGCCCCTCCGCGGTGCACCTTGGAAACGTTAAGCTCCCCTTAATGGCTAAACGAACTACGGAGAGAGCGCCATACAGCGTATTGGTGTGGATGCCAGTTACACCCCAATTATGATAACTGGCTGCGAAGCGGATAACGAGGCCTTGACAAGCCTCCAGTACGTTTCATTCTCCACCGCCCGACCTTACCAGATGGGCGGGAGTATTCTCAGATGACCCTTTACCCTTTACGCTGATCAGGCTCTGAACACGGTTCCCCATGCTCACCTTCAAGCTTGCATAGATAACCATGGGATCACTATAGCGACTACTCACCGTGGGCTTGGGTAGCGGCTGGAGGGGGATTCAACAAAATGGAGGGTAATACCTCAGGAACGACAAAACCCCAGTAAAACGGTGGGATCTGGCGTGTCCAACACTTGCAAAAGAGCTACGGCATCGGAAGCAGGTGCCACCAAGCTAGGCGTGGCCATGGATGGGCCAGGACTCATCCGGGCCATAGATAGGATGCAGGATGTCAGAGCAGTTGAATGCGATCATCAACATCAACGTCATCGCACAACAAAATTGCTAAGGACTACCTCCTCAGGCTACGCATGACAGTGCAGGCTGCATGCAAGGAGAGGGAAGAGCTGGAAGCCAAGCTCCTAGCCGAGCAAAGTACCAAAGAGTTGGCACGGGTTGCAGCCATGGAAAGGGCGAGCGAGATAGCCTCGAAGTAGACTCCGTCTCAGTGGGAGGCTCCACCCCATCTATCATGGGGATAAAGACCTCTAAGCGGGCTAGGCAGTCACCGGATGAAACAGCACCAGGCGCTTCCAAGAAGCGGATAGTGTCGAACGCCCCCATAGGGAAACGAACTTAATCGAACGTGGCGGTGGGGTCAAAGGGTCCATGCTCGCGACCAGCCCCGCTGGCCGTAAAGAGAGAGTCCCCGGATGCTAGCACCACCAAGATGGTCGATTGAACAGTTTTCTGACATGCTCAATCGTATGGCAACGGAGCTAACTGGTCTAAGACTTCAACGAATGGGCCCTCGAGTGGGGGAACAGCCATAACAACTCCAGGGGCCAGATTCTCCTAGAGGCCTTAGCTTGGCTCAATGTGGACCTAGCCAACGTGGGTACCAAGAGTACCTACAATAGAAACGGAGCAGTCGATATAACTTTTAGCAGTCCTGGGCTGCTCAATAATTGAAGAGTGGATGATGGCTACACCCATAGTGACCACTTGGCGGTTCGTTATTGTATCGTCCACAATACGAGGCAGCGTGTGGAAGGAAGAGCATTCACTCTATTCGCCCGCAGATGGAGGACGTCGTATTTTGATGTAGAGACATTTAAAGAGGCGCTTTAGAGGGAACAAAACTTACGCGAAACCCAGGAACCTTGCAGCGGACGTCTCGTTATGACAATTACACGAGCGTGCGATGCGACCATGCCGAGGGAAGTCAAACCGATGAATGGAAGATCTCCGGTGTATTGATTAACGGAGTCGATCGCCGACCTCCGAAAAAATGCCTCCACGCAAGACGGAGCATGCAGAGAGTGCGGTCAGACGGCAAGAGAGAATCGAGCGTAGAGGGGCGCTAGTCGCCGTGAAAGGCGCACTAAAGAGGGAGATAAAGGCCAGCAAGCAAGTCTCCTTTGAGGACCTGTGTCAGAAGGCCAATACGAATCCGTGGAGTGACGCCTGTCGGGTAGTAATGGCCAAAATCAGAGGAACGGGTGCTCCAATCGAGCAAGCTGCTGCAGCTGATCGTTGGGGGACTCTTTCCGATCCAAGATCCGCGGCCATGACCCCCCGCTGCCGTGAATTTGTCCCATGACCAGTTCTAGTATCCCAGACCTTAACGCTGTCAGCTACTGAATGGTGGGCGCCTCATCTGCACACCCCTGACCACGTGGGCATTGACAGCGGCACAACGGGGGCTTGCGACGAGGTGACGGTGACGAACGAAAAACTCATTGCGTTAGCAAAGTCGCTAAAGGTGAACAAAGCGCCTGGACCGGATGGTATTCCAAACCTGGCCATCAAGACGGCTGTCTGACTGGATCCCAGAATGTTCAGGGTGGTGATGCAAAGGTGTCTGAACGAGGTCGTCTTTCCGGACGCCTGGAAAAGACCCTAGTGTTGATATCGAAGACAGGGAAGCCACCAGGGGATCCCTCGGCATAATGACCTGTAAGTCTGTTGGATATAGCGAGTAAGGTGCTCAATAGGGTAATCCTCAACAGACTGACAAAATAAACGGAGGGTATAGGCGGTCTATCTAACAACTAGTTTGGCTTCCGTAGAGGTAAGTCGACGGTGGATGCCATTCTGTCCGTCAACAAGAAGGCTGAAGTGACAATCCAGTGCAAGAAGCGAGGAATACGCTACTGTGCAGTGGTCACCCTTGACGTGAGAAATGCGTTCAATAGCGCTATCTGGGTGGCCGTAAGCGGTCACGACACGACTCTGGATAATTTGGTCCAAGGGATGTGCCAGGACCGGGACGTCTGGGACGCGGTATGCGTAGCAGCTTCCCAAATCGCAGGTCGCAGGGACCACTTAACTAAGTAGTTAGAATAGTGGGTGCTTAACAAGCACAATAGCCCCCTCCTCGAAGTAATACCGAGAGGTGGTTCCGAGAGGGCCCAGGGGTTAAGGCACGGGTGGGTTTTTAGTAGGTCGAGGAGTTGGCACCCTCGTCCCCACACCCTGAGTTCTTCAGGTGTCTGGTTGCAGATTTTTCATCCCGTCTAAAAAAACAACTGGTAGTCGATATAAGTACCAGACACTGAAGAAGTCTGCACATTGTAGACGAAATACGCGTATCTGTCAAGATAAGCAAAGGTAGTTGGAATTAAATGGAAAATACTAATTTTTCTTCTCATTCCTAGCTAGAGTTTGTTAGTTAAATAGTTAGAGCAATTTGAGAGTGTACGGATTTTAAACGGTACATCCTTTATGTTAAGCTTAAAACCAAAACTGAATAAAAACAGACAAATATACCCTCTCGATTTGAGCCAGTTTTAAGTCGATTTTGATAACTTTTTGTCAAATGTGGAGCCACTCAAGTTATTGTGAATTGTATTGAGCCGATAAATTAAAAACATCGACATGAACCATATAAATATGTTCACTTAAATAAGAATGACTCCACTTTTGAGGAAACTGCGTCAAAAACGGCACGAAATGAAGTCAAGCGGGGAGGGCGGGAAAATAATGTTGTTGATATTGGTTGTCATCATGTCAAGCTGAACAATGCATTAGCTCCTAAGTAACATTGAGAGATTCTCTTCGTGGACTTTCTCTTTCGTTAATAGTTTGTCTATTAAACGATTTGCTGATGTTTTTGACGTATTGGATCCTTTATCACACTTTATATTATATAGGGAAGGCTTGTAAGATGGAACACGATCCGTTTTTTGCTCGTAACATGTACAATTTTTCTTTTTTCGCAAATCTAAAGACATGTTTCGAAATAAGAACTAATAGGCTCCAATTTTGCTTAAAAAACTGATTATTTAAAGTCATCAAAAAAAAGTTATGGCCTATTTTCAAAATCCATCCAAAATTGCAATTTCAAAAAATGGCTTGTAAGATGGAACACGATTCGTTTTTTGCTCGTAACATGTATAATTTTTATTTTTTCGAGGATTTTTCGAAAGAAGAACTAAAGAACTCCATGTTTGCCCACGAAACTGATTATTTATAGTCATCCAAAAAAAATTATGGATTTTTTTCGAAATTCATCGAAAATTGCAAATTAAAAAATGTATTGTTATATTTAAATTTATTATTGATTCCATGGCATTTTTAAACATAAAAAATGTCATTCAAATGTTTCAAAACGAAAAAAAATGTGTTCAATCGTATAAGCTCAACAGTGTTCCATCTTACAAACATGACGCCATAAACACAAACATCAAAAAATTGTTTCACTTTACGATTTGTTTGGAAATGCCTTTGGATCATAAAAATACCCCAAAAATGCTAGGCAACACGAATGTTAACCTTTTGATATCGATGGGAAATTTCCACTTACAAAGCACAAGAAATAATTGCTATTTTAATTATTCCACCACTTTCGAACAATGAAACCTAGAAGAGCTAGATCGAATGAGTGTATTCACTCCAAAAGCAAATGAAATTTGAAGAATAGTAAAAAAATGAGGTTAACACTTGTCAGCGCGATCGTGTTGTCACTATGAATGTCAAAAGTGGCGCTGTTCCATCTTACAAGCTGTTCCATCTTACAAGCCTTTCCTCTAGTACTGTGTTTTGAAAATGCTTAGGACCTATTGCATTGTTCCCCTTGATGTGTTTGTTTCGTTTCTATAAGTTTGCTCAGTTGCTCGAATTCTGTGACTCTGCGCATTACCTACATAAATGAGCAATACACAACTGAGACTAATCGTCACACGAAGTACGGTTACGTGTAATCAAATTTCATTCCAGAAAAGCGAAAGTGCAAATTTGTTCCGAGTCAACAATAAATCTTCGAATTAAAGGGTGTATTCGACAAAAATGGCACACAGAAAATCTTCTGTAACTTTTGAATCGTATGAGTAAAAAACCTAGAAATTTGAGTAGATCTTATCTATAGTGTATTATTTACATCTGCCAAGTTTCATAGCTATACATTCAGTAGTTCCAGTCATGTCGTCGAAACAAGAAATTGTCCGTGAGAAAATGTTGTGCACTCACAATCAAAATCCAGGGGCGTCCCACCGGTGGATTGCTAAAAGGCTTGGAATTGCAAATACAACTGTGTCTCGTGTAATAAGAACCTTCAAGGAGCGTCTGAGTGTCCAAAGGAAGGAAGGGAGTGGTCGTAAAAGTGGTCCAATGGACAGTAAAATGGCCAGGAAAGTCGTACAACAATTCAAGAACCGTCCAAACATGTCAATTCGAGATGTCGCTAAAAAGTCTAAGGTGTCAGTCGGTTTTGTGCAGAAAACCATGAAGCGTGCTGAGTTACATGTTAACAAAGTGCAAAAAGCCCCAAACCGGAATGAAAAACAAAACATCACTGCGAAAACCCGCGCCCGGAAACTTTACACGAAGCTGCTCACCAAATCCGGTTGCATCGTGATGGATGACGAAACATACGTCAAGGCCGACTTCCGTCAACTTCCTGGGCAAGAATATTTCGTTGCCAAGTCGAAATTCGATGTTCCGGAGGATGTTCGAAAGAAGAAACTATCGAAATTTGCAAAGAAGTTTCTAATCTGGCAGGCGATTTGCGGATGTGGTGAAATAAGTGCTCCCTTCATCACTTCCGGAACAATAAACGGTGCGATTTACACGGAAGAGTGCCTTAAGAAGCGTCTCTTGCCATTCATTAAGAAGCACAAAGGATCAACTCTGTTTTGGCCTGATCTAGCATCCTGCCACTACGCTCGAAACGTATTGGAGTGGTACCGAGCCAACGGAGTCAATTTTGTGCCAAAGGATATGAACCCACCAAATTTACCGGAACTTCGTCCAATTGAAAAATTCTGGGTAATTATGAAAACGGAACTTCGCAAACATCCCAAAACTATAAAAACAGAGCTAGAATTGAAGAAAATTTGGGTAAAAACAAGAAAAACACTGGGAAAGTCGGTTGTACAAAATTTGATGGGTGAAGTGAAAAGGAAGGTGCGGGCATTCGAGATGGGAGACGAAATTGAATAAAACAAATGTTGTAAATCGAAACTCATTAGTAGTTCTTCATTCCCTGAAAATTTCAAGAAAATCCGATAATCAGTTTAATTTTTATGAGTATATATGTGTGTGCCATTTTTATCGAATACACCCTTTACCTGATGGTGTGCCTTTCAAAGTTTAAGTAAAATATAAAATATAATTCCCTGTGTAGGGGAGATGGTTTCATAACGCCTTCCGTGAAAAAACGACCCACCCCGATATTTTGTATTAGGTGGTATTGTCTAATATTTTAATTGTGTTCACAAATAATATTCAAGGTTTTGAGTCGATTCTATAAAAAAATACCAGTTTTGCTTTTCAACAAACTGTGAAAAATAAAAGTTTGTTTCAGAGCATTTTGAAATAATATTTGAGCGATGTGTTTATGAACGTTATAAGTTTTTATGAACGTTATAAGTTGAATTTTAAAACTATAAATATTACCAGCATATTTGAACAAAACATTTTGTTTTTAATCAACATATTTTTTTCAGTTATTAGCATGAGAATTCAAATTGATAACATAATTTGATACTATTTCAATAAATTTGCTTACAATAAAGGATTTGTTATCAAATTGTTCCCAGTGATAACAATTTAAATTATTTTTATGATATTGAACGAGTATTTTTTATTTTTTTTTTTTTGTTATTCATTCTGTTATTTTGGCTGTTCATTCAGCCTCAATGATAACATATTCAGTGATCAAAAAATGATAACCTGGTATTAGAACTTGTTATCAATTTGGTATAATCCTTTGCTCGGGTTGCAATCTGTGGGAAAACAGAATGATGTTCGATCACAGTCCTGTATTGTATGGTAACTTCGAAGCTACAATTGACATTCAAAATGGTTTGGACTAGATTGGAAAACGTCTCTTGATTATATTTCAGGCAATAGAAATAAACAGACAGCATCTACAGTAGGCTGATGCAAAATTCGAAATATTTGCTACCCTAAGCTTAATCGACGCCAATTTGGGTCCTGATAGTCCCCAAAAAATTTTAACACATTTAGTTTTAATTTGGCTTTGCACACGCTATTCAAAGTTTGTATGGGAATTAGTATGAAGAATCTCAAAATTACATTTCCAGGTCCCTAACATCTTGATATTATGCCCTTAAAACCAAATCTTATAAAGATTCATATAGTGTAAGTTGCCAACTATCAAAATGCCGAAGATACACTGACATGTAAATTTTATACAAAAATAGTTATTTAACAAATATAATAATAAGAAGTAAAAATATGTAATGTACATAAAATATATAAATATAAGATATATAAAATGTACATAATAATATAAATCAAATAAAGTACATAAAATGTCTAAATATAAAATATAAAAAACATATAAATAATAAGAAAACAAAAATAAGAATAAAGAATCATACCTAAAGTGTGTATTTTATGTTTTATTGAATAACTATTTTTGTATAAAATTTACATGTCAGGTATCTTCGGCATTTTGACAGTTGACAACTTACACTATATGAATCTTTATAAGATTTGGTTTAAGGACATAATATCAAGATGTTAGGGACCTGGAAATGTAATTTTGAGATTCTTCATACTAATTCCCATACAAACTTTGAATAGCGTGTGCAAAGCCAAATTAAAACCAAATGTGTTAAAATTTTTTGGGGACTATCAGGACCCCAATTGGCGTCGATTAAGCTTAGGGGAGCAAATATTTCAAATTTTGCATCAGCCTAATCTACAGGCATACAAACAATATTACCTAGAGTAACATCAAATGAAAGTGCACACCTTATTATACTGAGTACTGCAGTTGCGCTGAAGGCGGTTGTGGAGAACATGTTACCGAATATCAATTTTTCAGAAGTAAATTCATCTCTCAATAAGGTTTTCTAGGAACGTAAGGAAAACAGTGTTGCCTAATGAGTTTACTAACATAAAGTGAATATTTTGGATTAGTTCCCCTTATTCGTTCCCCTACGGTGTTGTTTCGCTATCATATAATTCATACTATATCTTCTTCATAGTTGAAAGCTTCATGCTTTAAACATACTGAAAAAAATCGGAATAAATGGTAACCAAGCTGTTCGGTTATGCTATTTTAGTAAGCATGTGCATACTAGTAGCTTCAACCAAAATGACACAGTCCAAAACTGCATCCTTTCTCATTTGACGTTGATATGCTTCGTATGTGCATCATGCATTCCGCAAGAATTACTCCTGGTGGGATAATGTTAATAAATGTCGCAGTACATTATTTATCATTATTGATCTTACACATAGTTGCCCTATACTAATGGCGTCGATAGTATAATCGAATGCGGAGAAATATGTCTCCCAGACAGCTAATGGCCAAAAGCCACCAGTAGTGTGTCGCTATAGGTACAGTCAATGGCCCCAGTAAAGTCCGCTTCTTGGAATGTTGTGTTCAGGTTAGGACAATCGGATAGCAAGGATCCGTAAAAAGACCTCAGTGCCATTAACCACCCCATGTTGCGCCATGCAGTCCTCAATAGCCGCAGTAGCAGCAACAGCGCAAGTGTTTGGCGTATAAAAAGAAAAAGCGAAAACCTATGCAACGCACGGTGTGTGGCCTTTGCAAAGGGTTCTCCAACAGTAGCTTCATATAAGGAACGTGTAATAATAATTTCTAAATATAATGGCGCGAAATTTATTGTTATCGGAGAAAATATATCATTCTTACCAAGCGGTGACATTGTTTTTTCCCACTGCTTTTTTTCAGGGTAGTGTGGTGTAAAACGCGCACCTTGAGCATATTAATTATTTGCTTATTTTAACATAGCGTTCCTATTGTTGATCGGACAACTAGCATAGAAAGCTAAGCTCAACTTTTTCCTCAAGAGTCAACAAAATTGCACCTAGCGGAAACTAAAATAAATCCAGTCAAACTGCCAAAATACTTAACTTAGTTTTATTATTTATCTTACTATTGTATATTGTCTGAAAAATTGCATCAGTAATAATTATGCAGTATAACTAATGTGTACACGAATCAAAATTATACATCAGTGTTCTGTTATCCCAAGTAACATTGCCAAAGCCATTCTGCTTTATTGAGTTTTATTGAAGTTTTACAAAAGCCACTAGGAAACACTTTGGTTTTATTATGGCACCAAGAGGGGTTTCATATTTTAGTCAGGTTTATGAGAAGCAACAGATCTTACAACGATCTTTAAGCCTTCTGTTCTCAAATTTCTTTTACTCCTATCAAAGGTTTTATTTCTTCCTATCAAAGGTTATTTTGACTTTATGAATTCGGAAAATGCTGTTTTTAAATTCCGTTATAGGACTCATTCATGTTATCTTTATATGGTCAGTTGAAAAAGCAATTTAAAACCATTTGCCTCAAGAAAATGCATTTAACGGCAAATTTTTATTGAGGTAAAAACCAAATGACCAAATTGCTTTATAGTAGTCTTTGCATAGATAATTTTGTTATTTGGAAGAACTGAGATTTTTTCTTACTACCATATTGAAATATAAAATAATAATTCAAATGTGTAAAAATAAATGCACTTAATTTTTAAATTTTTAATGTAATGCAAATGAAGCTTAGATCGAAGACCAATTTCAGGACACTCATGATTAATTTATCGAACATATTTGTTTTAATTTCGTTTTTGTTGTTGTAAACTCGTATAATTTCCGAGGCGCATACATTGTCGGCTTCTATCGTGCCAATATTCACCATAAAATTAAATGCACATATAATTTGAAGCATGACAAGCTGTGAAAAAATTCAATTTGTTTTGGATGTTTTGGTATCAAACAAAATTTCCCGCAACATTAGAACTTTTTTCTAAAATATTAGAACTTTTTTCTAAAATATTTTATGGCAAATTGAATCATAAGTGCAGAAAATCGAATAAAGCAGAACAACAAAAACCAACCACTATATTACAATGAAGTTTGACAGCTGTGACCATTTGGCCGTATGCTGGTTTTTTATGGCTCCCAAAGGTTTTATGAAGGTTCTCAAGTGGTCATAACATCTTTCACTAGAACATTTTCAAAATGTTTATGGTATTGCAAAGGTTTTTTTTAACTTGTTTTCACAACCGTCTACAGAGTGGGCCACTTTGTACAAATTTCAGATTTAAAGAAACGTAGAGGAGGTGTTTGTACAAATTTCAGATTTAAAGAAGCATAGAGGAGGTGTTGGTAAGCAAAACAGTTATGAATATAGTTTTATCAACAAAGCCAGGCGAAGGGCCGTACGACTGGTATAAAATTCAAATTATAACTTGAGATGAAATTTTCCATGTGGTAACCTAAAATATCAAAGTAACCGATATATGTGGGTTCTGCTAATCCTCACTCTAAATTTTGTATACTTTTTTCTATATACTATGCTTGAAATCCCAAAGGGTTAGTGATATCCCCAAAGAGAACTGGCTACCAATATATTCTATTGCTATTGACCCTTTCGATACCACATGCTAGTTCAATATTTATCAGATTTATTCAAGGAAAGCAATGAACAAAAACAGGCGTGAGCCGTTTTACCCCAAGCATACATTACGATCTGTTCTTCCCTACACGAAACGGAGCGTCCAATGATGTACCTATGAGATTGAAGCTTTCTGAGGCTTGCGGGAGAAAAGGCGATAATGACTCAATTTATAGATTCTTTCAGCATGCACAAGGAACACTAGCTCGGGCCTATGATTTATCGCTGTGGCTCGTAAATATTTTACTTCCGCTGTGGTTCCCTCATGGTGTGGAAAGTTATTAGTAAGTCGTTCTTCCTTCTACCGGCAAATATTTGTATACTTTGCCATCTTGAGAGGGTCACTTCAGGAATGTGAGTCGGGGGATTTAAAATGGATTTGAGCCGTGCTGAATATAGAATTCGCTACGTGATTTCATTGTGTTCAGCAATGCGAAATGAATGTTTTCATTTATTCTGGATTTCTGGAATTTGCTCAAGGGGCATGGATTTGACGTTTGGTGTTGTGTTTATCTAAATCATTCGGAGACGATGGCGAAGAAAATGTTCAATTCAAAGGACATGGATAAATGATTGAAATTTAGATCATTTTTTGACATAAACAGTAATCATAGAACAGCCTTTTGTTTTTTATTTGTTAATGTTAGTTCGGTGAAGAGTAATATATAATAGAAGAAGATGTTCGCTCATCACCATGAGGCACCAAGAGTGAACAACAATGTTTTTGGCTAGAATGAAAGATATGAAGAGAAAGTTTTGATAGTTCCGCTAGTGTGCGGCAGGCTTGGAAATATAGTAGATGTTTTTTAGGAAAATTGAGCGAAAAGGGCATGTGCGAGGTAGGTTGAGGCACGGAATCCATGCTCTTTTCGCTCAATTTTCCTAAAAAACATCTACTATATTTCCATGCCTGCCGCACACTAGCGGAACTATCAAAACTTTCTCTTCATATCTTTCATTCTAGCCAAAAACATTGTTGTTCACTCTTGGTGCCTCATGGTGATGAGCGAACATCTCCTTCTACATCATAATCGTTACTCCTCGCACGGAGAATATATAACATAACAATTAATGGATATATGTATGTAAATATATTTGTATAATGTAAATATTTATTACATTGAAGAAAAAATCCAACTCGTTAGTTAGCAATAAGGAACGTTTTAGTGATTAGGATGACTCTATCACACGCTTCGAATAATCGATTTGAACAAACTCCAACGTTTAGTAAGCATCAATTGCCTGTTCTTTCACATATTGTTGTTGAGCACCGATGCGTACAAAAACCGGTAATCAAAGTGTCCAAATCCACAATTTTAACAATTTTCAACTTAATTGTCGTAGTTCTTTGTACTGTGCAATGCACTTTTTTTTCTTTTGAATTATTTCACGGATTGCTGAAACGTTTCACTTATATGACAGCTTAAGCTCTCCACTTTATTTCGAGATAAAACATATTTAAATTCTTCTTACATTCAGTAAAATGGCGTCAAACGAAGTGGAAGTGCGCAAACACATTTTGTACGAACGGCTACCAAATCCGAATTAATCGGTACGTGATCTTGCCAAGAAACTTAAACTACTGAAAAGTACCGTGTTTTGTGCTTGCAAATCATTTGACAGCGCTTGACTGTGGATCGGAAGGTTGGATGTGGAACAAATCGAAAAGTATGCTCCCAATAAATGGACAAGAAGGTGGTAGCCATTATTGAGAGAAATGCCAAACTTTCTGTGCGAAATGTGGCTCGAAAAGTTGGAAAGTCATAATCATACGTCCAAAAAGTGAAGCAGAGGCAAGGACTGAAGGCGTACAAAGTAGAAAAGGTACCCAACCGTGATAACAAGCAAAATTTCGCTCCAAACATTTTCTTGTATCATAATGGACGATGAAACATCCATACTTGAAGACTTTAACTAGCTTTTTATACCACAATTCAAAACAACGCCGTTACCGAGCATTTCTGGACAAAGTAGGTGTTCACATTCTCGAAGAAATATCTGATTTGGCAGGCCATATGTAGTTGTGGTCGAAAATATAAAATTTCGTCTCTATCGGTACTATCAATAAGGATGTCTGCAAAAGCGGTTGCTACCGTTTATCAGAAGCCACGACTCTCCAGTTTTGTTTTGGCCTGATTTGGCATCTTGTCACTATGTGAAATCCGTCTGAGAATGGTATAAGGTACATGAGGTCAAATACATGCCAAAAACAGTCAATCCACCAAATTATCCAGAACTTCCAGAAAAGAGAAGTTCTGAGCTCTAGTTAAGCGGAAACTCTTCAAAACTAATAAAAGAGCAAATGATACCGATGATGTCAAGAGAATACTGTTGAACTAATTGTATGATGAAAAAAAAAAATTTAACGCTAACAAAAACTTCTTGTATAGTTTCGCGACATATAAAAATCGAAAACAGACAACACATAATTAAAGGCATGTTGCAAAGCAATCATTCCAAAGTTAATGCCGTAGACGGTTCCCTTGTGTGAAATTCTAAGGAGGGAGGTGTCCCGTAAGATACGGCTACAAGCCTGGAGTGAAATATCAGCGAGCAATGAAGGGCAGTTTATTCGACAGCAAATCCACGACGATAAGCGCCTTGGCGGTATCACGATGAATTCGAAGAGTATCCAAATGAATCATAAGCGCAAGATGCGGAACAAACGCAGGACCGGGGCGACTATTGATTGGCAGCGGAGGCTCGAATGCCATGAGAGGAATAAGGGCTGCCTTAAGGCTTAGGCCAAGTGTGCTTCCTGGTGTCCAAATTGCAAAACATGACTGAACGTGATGTATGTAACGAAATGTTCGAATTTACAGCATAATTGCCTGGAATCGGTGTTCGGAAGACACCGACACCTTCCAACTCAAATGCAGGACCGGGACGACTGCTGATCACTGACAGTGGAGTCTTGACTGCGATGAAAGGAATAAGGGTTTCCTTAGAACTTGCGACATGTATCCGTCCCAGAGTCCAAATTGTAGAAGTTGAGCGTACATACTTCGACAATTGTAGAGGAAGGCCAAGCTTGCGAGCTTCGTTGAGGCTTGTGTCAGGTGTGCGTTTCGGCCTTAACCAAACGCAGGGTTTATAGTCGTTTACTCCATTGATACGATCTCTTCCACTGAGAGGCTCAGTGGATCTATGGACGCGGCTTTCTGTTATCGGAGAACTCCCGGTAGATAATACATTTTGGCCATGTTGAGGTAGCTAGCGTGTTGAATTTCAAGTCCAAACTTATTCCAATTTTGACAGAAACGACATATAATGTACTGGAAGTAGTTGAAGTAACCTTACCTTACATTCGCAACAATGTTGCAATGTCGAGCACACACAGCTGGGTATTTTGAAGATATATAAATCGATATGCACCTTCCAAGAGAACAGTGAGCGAATTGGAAAACTCAAAAATGTCACCATGTCCAGCCAATTTAACCCAGAAGAGTGTCAAACATTCACAAAACCGAATTCCGATCCCGTTACAATCAGATTGTCGAGAGTGATTTAAAGAAGCTACTGAATGAAGACATCATTGATTCACCTTGAATATCCGCATTGGCCGAAGGCTGAAAACGAGGTCCGGCTGTGCGTGGATATGCGAGATGCAAAAAAGCGATAGTTCCACAATACTACCCACTGCCAACCGTCGACGATATAATTCTACACCTGCACAACTGTAAGCTATTCTCAAAGATTGATATGAACAAGGTGCCCCATCAAATCGAATTATCGGAGGATTTTCGAGCAAAAACAATCTTTGCGGCCCACTTTCGCGATGAACTGCACCTAGGAGGTGTCTCAGACTGTCGTCGAGAGAGTTTTAGCTGGGATCAAGAACGTGAAGCCGTTCATGGACGATATCCTGGTTTTCGGAGCAAACGAAGAAGAACACGGCGTGGCGCTGGCTGATGCTTAAGAGAGACTGAAGCAAAGTGAAATCAAATCAAATGTTCCTGTTCCGGAAGGATGAAGTAATCAATCCTTTCAAAGACAAAGTAGATGCAATCTCTGGGTGCAGGAATCCAGAAACATCGGAGGAGCTCATATGCTTCCTGGGTTTGATTAACTATCTGTGTAAATTTACCCCGAATCTTTCAACGATGACAGAATATCGAGAACTCTTGCAAAAAGACGACAAATTCAGTTGGCAGCAGATGCATTCTGAAATTTTTGAACGGATGAAGCGCGAAGTTTGGAACTTTCGGAGCCTGGGCTATTATTTTCCGCATGACGAATGAATTTTATTAGTCGATGCCAGCCCAGTTGGTTTGAGGGCAGTTTTGCTCCAAGTGAAGGACGTGAAAAACGAGTGATCTGCTACATTAGCAAAGGTCCAACTGCCCTAATGGTAGACGACTTATTGCGGAATACTCTGAAAGATGTGGAGTGTTCATCGGTCAAGGAAGCATTGAATACCGGTCGATGAGAGATGCTGAAAATATATAGCCCATGTTATGAGGAGCCTGGTGGTGTTAATGACATCCTGATGAAATGAAATCGAACGGCGGTTTTAGCTGAAATTCAGAAGCGTGTGTTGAAGTTATCTCAAATCGGTTATCAGTCATCCAGAGATAGAGTGGACGTAGCAAAAAGCTGAGAAAGATTTTTCTGAGACTAGGAATACCTGCAATCCTTGCTCCGTTTAATGCCAAGAGCTTTTCGAGTCAGAGAATGGATGATTTTTGCTAGCGCCCAGGATACTGCTCCATACTGTCCCCAGGCCAGCGGAGTCGTGGACCGCCAGAACAGGTCAGTTCTTAAGATCCGCAGGATCGCCGAAATCAACAAATCCGATTGGAACACTGACCTAGACGAGGCAAACTATGTATATTCGTCGGTTCAACATCCAGCGACCGGACGCTCTCGGGCCAAACTTCTGGTTGGGAGAAAGTTGCGTGATTGGATACCTCAGATGCCGGAGACGGAAGATATTGAAGAGGCTCATAGAATTCTGAATTTTTTTCTGAATTGCAACAAAACGATCAAGTGCTAAAGGTGCTGGTGCCACATAAAAACTATCGCCAATGTTTCATTCCAAACCTGCTACGGTACGATCCAAGGTGGAAAAAAATTCTAGGGGGAGACCGCAGTGCCGAAGAAATTCCACTCATTTGAAAAAGTTGGTCAGTCATCATGAAGTTGACGGAGCTCTTAATGAGATCTCCGATGCGAAATGGACTACGCCGTCGTCCAAAACTCGAGTTGCAACCACCACTCCGTTATCCATTGCTGACCTAGGAGTGCAAGAAGGCGCAGTTGAAAGGTCAAGAAGAGAAGTAATATGCCCACGTCGTTTTTGAGACTACGAAATGAATTATTATTTGAACTATAGCAGGAGTCAACTGTTAATCGAGAGAAAAGGGTAAATGTTCTGTTAATAATAAATGATACTGGCAACACGGGAAGATAAAAAGTTTGCGAGGAGGTCAGTACAAGGAGGGAGGAAAAAGTTCAGACGTGCTGTGTTATAATAATTTACATCGATTGCAAACCATATTTTTTTAGGTAACGGAGCTGTTCAAATTGACGAAATCCTTCCAGCAATTGGCCTTTGTAAAAATTAAATCTTATAACGTGGGTTAACTGAGCTCTGGGAAACTGTAACATAATAGAGAAACAAAGCTTTCCTTACCTGACAGTTTAAGGCCTGAGCTCACTGCTACACAAAAAGCCGTCTCCAAATCACACGATGAATGTTTACTTTGTCAGCCATGCACTGTACCTATTGCTCACTATCGCTATTAGAGAGTACGAAGTGAGCAATTGCGAAGTAAATATTTATAAGGCTATAACAGAAAAAACTGTCCCGTACCGCCTGAATGTTTCGTTTTGCACCTGTATGTAAGCTCAGCTTGTCGTTGCAGTAGAAGAAAATCATTGCTACATAAACACTGTGGCTGAAAACTGGAACACCTCTACGGCCAATTAAGGAACATGAAGTCAAAACTGGGACTGGAGATAGTATTTCCAAACAAATTAGTAAGATTTTGCGAAGCAAAGATCAATTCTAGCTGCGATGAGGCCTTAAAATCAATATAGGAAATCTGGTTCTCGAATGACAGTTTTGACTGTTGTATCACGTTTCAAACGCGTTCCTCGAAGGATGTTGTTATGGAAATACATCGCACGTTTTCAGCCAAATAGCCGAGAGAGATAGCCGAGCATTTGGATACATTTAAGGACACTCTGTTGATCCGGCACCAGTCGTTGAACACTTGTAGTTCCTGCTGAAGAAAGTGGGCATCTTCTGGACAATATATGACGTAATATAGCTTTAGGTCGTCCGCGTAAGATAATTTCAGGCATCTGAGGACTAAGTTCATGTCGTTCAAATATAACAGGAAAAGGAATGGCCCAGGGTGGCTGCCTTGAAGAAAGCCAGATGATATTGGAAATCTGGACGAAAGATAATCTGAAATCTTTTACCAGTCAAGTATGAGCGGAGCCAGCTTAACAAACGATCGTGAACCCCCATTTTGTGGTATTTAAACGTTGCAATCTGATGGTTTGTTTCATCGAAGGTCGCAGAGATCTGTGTTAATGGCGTCTACTAGATGATTGCGTATCCTTTCACGGATTACGAAGGATGTAAATATGGTAAGGTTGGTAGTCTAAGAACAGTCATGGATCAGCCTTTAGAGAACAGTTAGATCGAATAGCTTGGATAAAGCACTCAGTGCAGCAATTCCACGATATTTGGCGACGGACCGTTTGCATTCCTTTTTGTGTATTGGGAAAACAAACGATTCTTTCCAGCATTCGGGAAACACACCGGAAGTTGATGACAAATTAAAGACCGTAGCCCGAGGCGCAGCAAGTGTGTTTAGGCAACGCTTCAGGACAATTGAAGGAATACCATCAGGACCCCATCCAGTTGAAATTTTCATCAGCGCTCGGGCTTAAATCACCATATCACTATGGATAGTGGTTGCAGAGCCAAATACAGACAAGCAGAGAACATTGCTAGTAGCAGCTTCGAGGCCCTCGGCATCCAGAACTTTGTCGCAGAAAACACTGCTGAACTGCCTACAAAACAAGTTGGCGATATCCAAGAAACAGTCAGCTTCATGAGTGACATCAGTCATAATCCAGGGAAAACCAGTTTCCTTCCGTTTTTGTTTCAGGAACCACCTTTCGGTTTTGAGACGACTCTGCAATTGGCCGTTGTGAAAGCTTTTATTTAGGTGTTTGGCGCGTGCATAGTTTGTCCTTGTAGAACTTAACTTGCCGAAGTCTGGTGCTAGAATAAGCACCAAGCACGGAGAGAGGCCGGTTCGAATAACGAACAGGAATTGTCTTGATAGCGGAAGCCGTAAGTATGTATATGCCATGAAATTGTGCTGAGGTTAATCTCCCACGAATACGATTTTGTCGCTGGGTCCCATTTGTGATACGATCCAATCCAACGAAAGAGCGTTCTTGTTGATAAGGCTGCTTTTGCTAACAAGATCTATCTCCCCGATCCCCGATTAGCGTCCCGGTTTTAATGGATATCGCCTCCCAAAGATGTTGAACCCTTAAGTCTTCGGGAGGCTTCAGAAAGCGAGATTTAAATTTTGAGCGCGTTGTAAGAAAAATTTCACCACCAGGTTTCTTGTTGCTATTGAGTGACGAGACTGATCGTCGCCGGTAGACATAATACGTGTCGTCGAGCAGTTGCTTCGATAATGTGTTAATATTTATTCAGGTTTCCGTGAAGACGTTAACATCGTAGCATGCGTGCTAACTGGTACTCAGCGAGCTTACTGCTAACTGGTACTAGATGGGTGAACTGTGGATACCACCTACGTTCTGGTAGCACAGAGAGCTTCAAATGAGGGGCAGAGGATTCGCCAGGCAGCGATCTGAAAGATGAGGCAGCATCAGCCCGAGCAACCTCATTAGATGAAGGATACTTCCCATAGATAGCAGCTTGGAGAGCCCTGTCCCTAGAGCCGGGACGACGTTGACGGCTGGAACTAGCAAATAGAACGTCACTGAAACCTGCTGAGTAAGGAGGGTTCCAGGAGAATGAAGGTTAGAATCGGAAGATTCATCACGTCCCTTCCGTTGGCTGCTAGTCTTAAAACCTTCACGTCGTCGGTGACAAGGCGATGCGTTGCTGAAGCTCGTACTTGCTCGACGGTGACCAATCCCTTATTGAGAACCTCATTGCTTATTGATTATTTTGTCATCATTGCTGATTGCTTATTGATTATTTTGTCATCAACTTCTTCTACTCGAACTAGTTCTTCAAACAGAGTATCGCCAGCTTGATACAGATAGTGTAAGTGCAACAATAAAAGCTATTATAATTTAATCTTCCAGAATCTTACAACGCGCTGTAAAATTTCAGCCCCGGCCTTCTACACAAAAGAAGTTTTGCATAAAGTAGAACATTTTGCAACATATTATGCAACTGCTATTTTTATCTGGGCTAAGTAGGCCATTATTCTTAACTACAACGTGATGAAAACCAGAACATTCTAATGTGGAGTTGCGAAAAATTGTTAAAACAAATACTGACATACTTAAACATGGCATGCTTTGCGTTGTATGTTCTACCATAAAAATAAACTACCTTAAATGTATAGATTTATAGCACAAGAAAAGAAAACAAGTCACCTTGGTCAAAACAAACAAATACTGAAACGGCTTGTTATTGTTTATTGCAATGCTGCAATCACGGAGGAGCAATATAACAATTGAATGCTTTATTGGAACCGACATTTGCGCTCTTGAAGTTTCATGCTAGGGCTTCCTTTACAATCCACCTCAATTCCACTGACTATGGAATATTTACCTCGATATAGAGGCACTAGCTAAACTTGAATCAATACGAACGCTAAAGCATGACTGCTATGCTAAACGATGGCATGTTGTTGTCGGTTAGGGATCGTGTGCATCTCAGCACTGACTTACAAACAACCTGCTTCACTTGTGCAGTGAACGGCAAATCTGTTCGCATTATCGTAAATTAAAAATCTTTGTTTAGATCTTAATGCCACGAATGTAAGTAATGAGTATACATACCACTGCAGAGGCATTAAGATTTACTGAGCTTCACGTTAAGGAAACGCTGAAATGGCTAAATTATACCGAAACGTATTCCCAGCACGTGTTTACTTTTTTAATTAACTGCTTCTCTACTCCCTTATTCCCACATCAAAAACGGCTTAAAGTAGATGATGATACCGTCGCGCACGGAATACACTCGCACAGATGAGGAACATACCTCAACTGAATTTTTGCTCTTTCTGGGTTTGTGGTGGGTTTATCACGTTGACTATGGATGGCATGTTGCGGACGCTTGGTACTTTTCTACCCGCGTGTTTCTGCGGCAGAAGATATCAGTTCTGAAGAGGGTTGGGTTGTATCTCATAGAACAAGCTGTGACATGGCGCGCTTGGCACTGATGACTGTACGGTGAGCTTTCATTTGAGTCATTCATGCAAACAGTCACGGCATGTAGGTGGAGCAAATTCGTTGAAGCGTGTTTGAATTACACGAGCGCGGTACGCTTCACCAGAACTTTTGCTATTGTTTTAAGCTGCTACCTAGGTCGATTACAGAGGTGTATAGAAAGAGATATATCCTTTTTCCTCATTCCCGCAGTACTCTGAATATTGTGTTGATATATATAGAATGCCCGCTCAATATACGGCGCTAGACTAAGAAAGAGGCGAATCGGATAATGATCATGAGCATTGATAACCAAACAATGCATGTACCAGATTATGACTTGCCACAAGGTATCAATTGAATGGTATTTGGGATTGACAATTCATTCTCAATGTATAACATTCCGTTAATCAATGCATTCATTATGTGCCACCCACGTCCTAAATATTAATTAAGCATTGTTTCGCAGTATGGTAGAAATACGACCCGTCTCCATCAACTCAATAATGCAACTATATCTACTTTTTATTTGAAGATTGTGTTGTCCAATTGTTGCACTGAAAATTAACTTTCGTTTACATAACGAAATTGAAGGTAGGACCAACGAATCTGTTCGATGTATTCTGCAACGAAACTGATGTTGGAACGATGTTGGGTCGAATCCAGAGTGGATCCAGATCCGACCTTATTGAATAAAAAAACAGTGAGGTTGTGTACAAGACACGACCGGTCGACGTAGACTACGTTAAACCAAGTGATGCATTTTAATGTCAGGGAAATTCTGTGTGGCTATTATTAGCGTTAAAAAGGTTTCAATTATTCGCGCCGGTCGCTTACCCTTACCGATAGAAGCAGTTTGTCATAATATGACGTGTGTGGCTCTTATGGGACCTTCGACCAGCGTTTTGAAGCCAGTATGTAAGAAAATTCTATTGTACGCTCTTGAGATATTATTTGGTGGCCCTGAAAAGGGCCTTTTGGTTTAAATGATGACACGGTCACGGTTGCACTTTTTACGATGGACTATATTTAAGGACTAGAAGATAGTTGAGGATCTTTTAGGGAAAATAAAATTATTAAATCAATGATAGTTTTAGTCATTCTTATAATCATAACCGCTTGACATTACTTAATGTTTATTCGTATGTCATACTGTGCCTGAATGGCCAGCATCTCGGAATTCTCACCATCGCTGGAACCATCAACAATGTTTTGCATCGTTTGGAGGATCTCAGTAACGACAGGCTGCGGAGGAAATTCTATAATACGTACATACAAACATATATTTTATTATATATTGTGACATTCATCTGACAACATAGTCTACATGAATAAAACTTAAACTAAACAAACTAAACAAACATATTGGAACTCAGCAATCGTTGTCTAAAACTCTTAGTACTAATACAAAAGTCAAACAAACTGTACACACTGTTAAACGTACAACACATTACACGTAGTGGATCGTTCTGACCATAATCGGTGCGTCTAAAATCTAGTCTAAAGAAATCAGTGCGTCTCAAATTACGGGGAATGACATTAATGTTGAGTTGAGCCAGGATACTAGGAGAATCTATGCAACCGGTTAGAACTTTTTGCACAAATAAAACTCTTTCCAATTGCCTTCTCCTGCTCAATGTGTCCATTCCAAGAAGCCGGCAGCGATTTTGATACGGGGGCAGATCGGTAGGATCGCGCCATGGTAGGAACCTCAGCGCATAGCGAACAAACCGTGACTGAACAGCTTCAATCCTCGATGTCCAGATTCCAGTATACGGACTCCACACCACAGCAGCATACTCCAGAACGGATCGAACCAACGAGTAGTACAACGCACGTAAACAATATGGATCTCTGAATTCGTTGGCAATTCTAAAGATAAATCCCAAGTTTCGGTTAGCTTTAGAGATTACAAATGAATAATGCTCTCTAAAGGTGAGTTTCATGTCCAGATGCACTCCAAGGTCTTTGATCACGGACACTCTCTCCACATGCTCACCACCAATGTTGTAGTTCCATGCGATTGGATCTTTCTTGCGAGTGAATGAGATCACCGAGCATTTGTTGGTGCTGATGGTTAGCTCGTTGATTCCGCACCATTCCGCAAAAACATCTACGAGTCTATTGAGGTCCTGACAGTCTTCGATTGAGCTTACAATACGATAGATTTTCAAATCATCTGCATACAAAAGCCGACACCCTCGTGGAAGTACAGCGCACACATCGTTAAAAAACAAGGAAAATAACAGCGGGCCAAGGTTGCTTCCCTGAGGAACACCGGAGGAGTTTGAAAAATTGCTGGACTGCGCTGTCCCAACTTTCACAGCCAAGCGACGATCTATCAAATAGGATTTTAGCCAGTTGACAAAGTTTGGTGCAGCTCCCATCCGTTGTATCTTCGCCAGAAGCAGGGCATGATCAACACGATCGAAAGCTGCCTTCAAATCGGTGTATATAGTGTCTATTTGAGCCCCATTTTCCATATTTCGTATGCAGTATGAAGTAAATTCTGTGAGGTTAGTGACCGATTGCATGAAATGTGGTTTTTTGCTGCATGAAAAAGCGTTTTATTAATAAGAGTTTCCAGCAACTTAGAGCCTGCACATAAAGATGTAATGCCGCGATAGTTTGATACGTTTCCGCGATCGCCTTTTTTGAAGACAGGAAACATAAAAGATTCCTTCCATCTATCTGGGAACGTTGATTGAGCGATTGATTGATTGCAAATGGCTGTTAGAGGTGCGCAGAGTGCAATTGCACACTTTTTGAACACAATAGGCGGAATACCATCCGGTCCTGGCTGACACGAACACTTAAGTTTATTGATAGCATTATTAATGTCTGCTTCAGAAAAGACTATATTCTGTACTTCTAGTACTCCTTCTGGAACATTTTCAAGAGCAGCATTAATGTGTTGTGAAGAAGCCATTTCAGGCTTGAAAACACTCGAGAAATGGCACGCAAATAGTCTGCATATCTCAGCGGAGAGGCGCCTGTGTCTGTACCATAAGACATAACAGACGGTAGACCATTTTCCTTACGTTTTTCGTTTACAAATGACCAGAAGCGCTTGGGGTTACGCTTCAAATTATATTGCTTTTGCTGAACATACCGTGAGTATAGCAAGCGATTGTAGTTTCTGTAGCTGTTGCTGGCAGTCTGAAAGTCTCGCTTGGTAATCAGGTTCCGGTTTTCAGAGTAATGTCGAAGAGCCCTGGCGCGTATCCGTTTCAAAGTTCTCAGTTTTTGATTCGACCAGAGAGGACTCTGATTGGGGCTTGGTGAGGGAATATGAAGACGAAACATTTCAGTGAGCGTGTCAGTTAGGATTTCGACAGCTTCGTTGACATCAACAGCAGTATATAGTGATGTCCAATCAGTCTGCAGGATGGCACGGTTTAATGCAGGAAAATCAGCTTTGCGGAAATTGAATTGCTGTACCACAACGGGTTCTACGAGGTAAATTGTTGTAGGACAGCTTAGTTTAGCAAATAGTGCAGGATGAAATGCATCCATTTCAACCATCGGTTCAGCAGCTTCCGTAATATTGCACTCACAAACAGCTCTTTCATTAGCGAAAACAAGGTCAAGGGTACGGTTTCTGTGGTTCACAACTGGATTTAGTTGCTTCATGTTTAGTAATGACAGACCATCGATGAGTGCAGAGCTAGATCTACTGAAGGTAGATTCACATGGATCAGGGTATAGGTAGCCCCCAGAAGCACTTTTCCATGCGAGCAATGGTTGGTTGAAGTCGCCAAATAAAAGATGAGACTCACGTAGTCCAAGAGAGTCTGAAATTTGAGTGACGCACTCGATATGTCGCTCAATATAGACGAGATCAGTAGCAAGTTCAGGAGGAATGTACACTACACCGATGCAAACATCACTATCCGCAGTAGATATGCGTACCCACAGCTGTTCCAGTTCGCTATGCATAGAGACTGAATTAGATTTTAGCTGGCTTGAAACGGCAATGAGAACTCCGCCTCCACGCTTTTTTCCGGTGAGAACAGCATCACGATCCTTTCTATATACGGTGTATCGATCTCCAAACAACATCAACGAAGTGAATTGCTCGTTCAGCCAGGTTTCGGTAAGTACGATCACATCGTAATCCGAGTCTAACGCAGCGAGAAAGAATTCATCCATTTTTGTACGCAATCCTCTGACGTTCTGGTAGAAGATGTTGAGAAAGCGATGAGCTGAGTCATGAAGCTGATGATTCACATCGATCGATGATGGCCGACAACACGTAGCGTTAGTTTCATGACACGCGTAGTCGCTGGAATTCAAATCGTTCGAAGGGAGCTGGAATGGTTGAGTTCTTTTGAGAACAGGCGCAGCATCTATTTTCGCTTCGGTTGGACATATACTGGTCTTGAATTTACCTGGACCAACTGAGTCTTCAAGTTGATTATTCTCGTCCATCGGTGACGGCGGGCTGCAAGTAGCTGTAGCGTCATATAATGCGTGGTCATAATCGTTCGAAGGAGCTGGAATAGTTGAGTTCTTTTGAGAACAGGTGCAGTGTCTATGTACGCTTCGGTTGGACATATACTGGTCTTGTATTTACCTGGACCAGCTGGGTCATCAAGCTGGTGATTTTCATCCATCGGCGAAGGCGAGCAACTGTTCATCAACAATGCAGTTGGTTGCTATATTGAAAAGTCGATCCTCTGTCTCGCTTTGGCAAGACGTTTCAGGTAAACTGGACAGTCGTAACTCCAGGCCGAATGAGCAACATCGAGCAACTGGTCAACGTCGGAACTGCGTTTGGTATTTTCCAAATGACAATTGATGCATTTTTCGAAATCTGCCTCACATTCCTCCACTGTATGGTCTCCAGCACACTTAGGGCAGCAAACTGGCTTCGTACAAGCTGCTGCTTTGTGTTGAAACTCCGAACAGTTAAAGCAGCGACCAGCGTCAGTAGCATCTACTAGTCTGCATCTCTTCCATCCCAGGAAAACACGTTGTAGTTTCATCAGTGTATTAAAACCACGAGCATCAGTCTCAAGAACTGCCGATAGCTGATTAGAATTTCGATTCACTTTTTTCGTCACTCGAACCACTTTCAAGACTAACGGATCCGTCAAATTATTCTGTTTCTTCAGCATAGTAACTAAAACTTCCTCGTTCACGTCGTCAGAAAAGCCGATGATTTTAATCCTCGGCTTTAACGGCTTTTGTATTTCAATGGTGTATTTAGCAGACAAAATCGCCGTGGCAGAGTCAGCTAGATTCAATGCTAGATCTTTCGTTCCGCACTTAACCGCCACTTCACCCGATTCTCTAAGCCGCACATCCTTTACAGCAAAAGCTACTGGATCGATTTTTGCACAAATATCGCTTTTTGTTTTCTCGGCAGACTGGGCCTTCTTTGGTTTAAACAAGACAGTTTGTTCTATATTGTTGATCGCAGTCGATTTCTTTTGATCGGTGAGAGGATTGGCAGAGTCGAACGATGGTGGCACATCAAGGGTAGCACTGGGTACCGAGATATTTGTACGAGGTGAAACTATGCGGCGCTTGCCCGAACGCAACAGCCCACCATGGTCAGGAGCAGTTGAAACAGTATTATCCGAGTCTAAAGCATCGAATGCATGAACAGTGCCAGAACTTTTTTCTTTATTTGATGAACAGTTAGTTGGACAGCGCGTAACATTAGCGTAGGATGCTTTATTCTCTGCTACCCGTCCGGAGTTGCTGCGATTGTGATTATCAACAACCTCATCAACATTAACGCTGCTAACTTGAACGTTACTGTGAGGCGCATTTTTTATCGCAGCTAGAATGCGTGGCAGAAGAGTGGATTCAATCATATCCAAATCAGCAGACGTCAGGCCCGTTTGCATTGTCTCGTGTTTGTTTACCAGTACATACATGTCGTCCACTTTCGTCATCAGGAGAGCACATTGCTTTTTAATATCATTCAGTGTTGTTTGTTTTTTTCTACATTCGAAGCACATATACTTCAACGAGTTAGTTTCTCTTAGTGCGATAGCAGCAGTCGAACTAAGATCAGCACAGCGAGAGTGTAGAATTTGCTCACATCCTCCGAAACAATAAATTCTATCATTCTCGTTGGCGATGTTTTTTGTGCACACATTGCAGGTCACAGACATCATCAGGCCCCTTTCACCGCTCCCCGCAGCCGTTGAGCGGCCTGGTACGGGAGCCACCGGAATAGAGAACAATGGAAGTTGTATTCGATTCGAAAAAAAACAAATTTAATTTGTCGAATATCCAACTACACTGTTCACAGGATCAAAGGATTTTGACTAATGCCTTGTCTCCTTTTCAACATTCACCATTTAAATGCCATACCATTCGGATTATTTGTATACAATCTGAGTTGAAGTATGCCTTTGCATAATTCAACTTCAAAGAATCAAAAAATTGCAATTTATGCAATTTTAGCAATTCTGGATTTCAAGGGTAATAATAAACATTGAAGTACTCTAGAATTCAAATTACGATAAAATTCGTTATCAGAAAATATCCGACAGGTTTAGTGATTGTTATGAAAACACAATAATCAATTGCAACATTTTCAGATGTGTAAGCGTCTCATAAAATGTTCAAAGTTCAGGAAGTTTTATCAAACAGAAAATAACAAAAATTATCTTGCAGTTGTTATAAGGTTATATACAAGTATATAGAGTACATGTCCTTTGACTCAGTCGATTATGTAGCGCACGATTACAGTTTTAACTATAACTCACACAATAATTTAGCTAGAAACGATATTCAACTAGTTATACCTTTGCTAAGACATGCTTAACAAGGCGTTTGCTGTACTGGACCATGAATAGTCACCAACAAACATTATTTAGTCGAAAACTTTCGATGGATATGGATATCATTAAGGATACTTATTCGGACGAATTTTAGTAAAGTTTGTTTATTTCATCGCTCCGGGCATTCGGCTATATTCGGTATACTATACGGAATAAAAAACTTCTTGATAACATCTAAATGACTTACTCATGTGATCAATCGGCCATTCCATTTCAAAACATTAAAATTCCCACTATATTCATTTAGTTATAAAGGTGTTGGTATGAATAAGCCCATCGAAAAATACACAACCACTCAATCTTACTTTTCCATTGAAAACTTTTATATTCTACTTTTTACTATGTGATGAATACATTAGGCCAAAGTTGGGAATATAAGGTTAAATGCGTACCTAAAATATGGTTTATGGTTTTTTTGTGAAATTATTATTCATGTTTCTATGTGAATGTCAGGTAAATTAGTGAATCCATTATGGCTAAAATTTTCAGGAAATCGAAATATATATAAATATATTAGATCTCGCAGAAGAAAGAGAGTGAGTTTTATAAAACATCATTATTCTTTGCAATGAGTATGGGAAAAAAGGTTGGTTAATATATGATAAATTCTTATGAATATAAAATAAACACCTGATAAAATAATCACACATTAAAACATATTCAGCGCATTAGTTGTATCGATATCATGTGAAGGTTCATATGCAGTAAAAGCATGCTGCGCATGTCATCACCAGAATACAATCAATAATATGTTGAAATGTAATAAGACAGGGAGCCCAATGATAAAATGCAATTTGTAAAGTTGAACCTTCTAAAGCGTCCGAAATATGGTGGTGGCAACGTAATGCGTCTTGCTGCTTTCAATTTCGCCCGATAACTACGAGCTCGCTCGGCATCGGTGCATGGTCGTTTCGGAGGATTTCCCGTATGTTCGCTCTTTAAGCGCTTCCTGAATCTGCGCAAGCGTTCTGGATCAAATCGGTTAGGCATTCTCGCTTTCACTATGTTTCTCAAAACGTTTTTCTTCCTAGAGGTAGGACTCTATCCAACGCGAATCGTTAACACAACAGAACAACTGTTTATAACACTACTAATTGGAATTTACAGAGAGTTTTGGTTCGGAATATCATGTTCGACATCGAAAATTGTGTCCGCGATAGGGAATTTATGTGGTTTAAGGTATGCGACGAAGGGAAAACAAGTTTTGCAAATACCACTGGCTGCCAATCGACAATTTGAAACGTAAATCCCAATCAAACAAACTCTCAAGCTGAGAATATAAAATTGACAGTAGCAAAGATGGATTTGTATCTGGTAGCATTTATTGATTTATTGATTCATCGCGGGTTGCGCCAACCAGCCAAAATTTTCCCGACAGCTCGCCCTCCATACAGGCGTTTTTGCAGTTGCGGCGAACGAATTGGCACCATATTAGGCGCACAAACCCAACGAAATAAAAGTTTAATTCTTTTATAAACAACTCTTTTGATTCAATTGGTTGTCCTCAAAAGGACAGATTATCAATTAATGGCTAGCGCCAACCAGCTGGGTGAAATTTTTACCGACGGCACCGAACTTAATTTAAGATTAGTTCATTCTTGAATAAACATCTTTTTTATTTGAATTTATTGTCCTCAAAAAGACAGATTATTTCCACCTTCTGCTTACTGCTGCTCGCCCCCAAGGACGCTTTCCCCCAAACAGCAGCGTTTTCGAAGTCGCGGCGAAACAATCGCCACGTTTTTCGTGACGGTCGCAAAATTTTAGATTTTCATTTGACACCTTACCCTTGCCGTAAGACGTAGTCTACGTCAAAAAAAGTTGTTAGGGCGGACCTACACGGTAAGCTTCCTTTACCCAGTAATGGGTACGATTTATTATTATTGTTATTCCTCCTGTGGACATTTTTACCCATTTTACCATAAAACTGCGTCTACCCATTTAAATGGGTCGACGCCGTTTTTCAGTAAAAGCTTTCCGTGTAGGGCGAACCCAGTTCCGCACTGGCAATAACCGAAAACGACAAAAGTTGACTGACAGATCTTCTATATCGACTCGATATGTAATTGAATAAAAAAGCACAACCACATGGAAGTTTTCCAGCGATTTTTTATGTTTCTGACATTGGTTTCGATCCTATATTTTTAGAGAGAGCTGCTATTGCACCCGTGGTTGATCTCACTAAGCCATGGTGACTCGTGAGAATGTGTTTAATGTTTAATGTGTTTAATGAGTATGAGGATATAACACTCGACAGCGCTTTAATTTATATAAATAAACGATTCTCACCCATCCCAGCTGCAACATAAACATGCATGAGTACGATAGATGAGTAACAACGATTGACTGGTCTTCACGAAATTCATTTCGTGCATTATACAAAAAGGTGTAATAATAGCAATAAAAACAATATTAATGTTTCATACAATATACGAGACATTTGATCTATGTGCAAAATCTAGTTTACGAAACAAGAGAAGGCGAGTTTGCGAAAATAACAGACAGGCATTTTTTATGTTGACGAAGAAATTGGTTAAAAGTTTTTCTCGATTGATTGATGCATCTCGAAATTACGGAACTTGAGAAAAGAAAATTCTAGAGCGGTTTTTCTTGTAATCAAACGTTCCAAGAATAATCTGCGTGTGGATAGAGCACAGCGCACATATCATAAAAGTGACACTAGGGACAAAGAGCTGAGGAGAAAGGTGTTGAGGTACGTGAAAGGCAACCCAGGTGTCTCCATACGTGGTTTGGTAAAGAAATACGATTCCAGCTTTTCCACCGTGCGTAACATCCTTTCAAGAGAAGGTCTTTTTGTGCCAGTTAACATCCGAATCACTTCCTGAAACAAAATTTAGTGGCCAAAAAGCGAGCACGATTACTACACGAACGAGTTTTGGCGAAATTTGATTGCTGTATTTTCATTGATGACGAAACATATGCCAAAATGAAATATAAACAAATCCCCGGACGAAAAGTTTACCTGGCAACTGGTCATGAAGATCTTCTTTCCAAGTATAAATTTGTTTTTATTGATAAGTTTGCTCGGAAAAAGTTGCAGTTGTGGCCTAAAAACCAAGGTTTTCATTACATCTCATACAATGACGTCGAAGGTTTACGTTAAAGAGTGTCTGAAAAAGCGGATTTTACCATTCATTCAGCAACACAATACCAAGGTTATGTTTTGGCCTTCGGCCAGATCAAACTAGCTGCCACTACTCTAAGAAGGTACTAGAATGGTATGCTGCAATGATAATTTCGTCGCCAAAGAGATTAATCTCCCGATTTGAAAAATTTTGGGCAATTTTCAAGCGAAAACCTCGAGGATGCGGTAAAGAATTGACAAATGCATAGCAAATGCGTTTAAAATGTAATAAGTTCGCCGGTACAGTGTCACCAGCGACTGTCCAGATCATGATGGCATCGATCACAATTAAAGTGCAACAGTTCGTTCGAAACGGTGAAATTAAATTATATAATTATTTTATATATGGCGTTTGAAAGTTGAATAAATATCCTTTTGTTTGACGTTTTGATCAACCGTGTATGTTGTTGAATTCTTGAGTTATGATCACTTGAATGAGTCCAAATTTACTTTGGATCGGGCTTTAAGGGAGCGGGTCAATAAGTACGTGACGTTTCAAATTTACCTTCTCTTAACTGAAAGGGTGTTGCCCCTATTAACAAGCAGTTCATAGTTTACTCCTTTCAAAGTTTGAACAAGCTGCTACAATCAGCTTGTGTTCGACAGCCATTGTTGTAGACTACCGCGTGTTTTGAGAGAAAAAATAGAAAAAAAGTTAACTTCGTGTGCTCATTTAGCATTATTTTTTTCGAAAAAAAAAACCATTACTCATACCAAGGCCAAGCTTGTTAAATACTTTGGTGACTCCACAAAATCAATGGCAAAAAAGTGTTTTAGTCTATTCCTTTGTGGCCGTAGGTGCAAAAGATCTGGTTACACAGGAAAAAATTAAAAAAGTTAATAAATTTGGTCATCGACTACCTTGGAAAGGGTCAGACCATAAATAGCGATCGCACCATGTCAAAAGTCGAAGGGCACAGTGTTACAGGTCAAACATATACAAAAAAAAACTAAAGAATTGAGATATTAATCAGATTTTTCATGACCCAATCAGAGCAACGTGTGGAAAGCAGGAATTTTATAATCTCTATCAGGGACTTCTCATTTGGGCCCAAAGTAACTTAAAATTTGTTTGCTCGAAATGATCGACAACTCTCTGGCATTAGTATTGACGTATGCACACCTCTTCGATGGAGCTACGATTAGGAATAATTCGCTGGAGACATTACATGTCATCATAAAACGTATCCAGTTATTGATACGTTTCTTCACGCTCACGTAGCCACGTCCAGGCAACCATAGGTGATAGGGAGGATTTGGTATCTACCTTAAGAAGACACGGGGAACCACGTAGCCTTAAGTAGATATCAAACAAAAAAGAAAATGAATAGTCGGAGAGAATTGTTGAACAGAATGCCCTGTTTGGTGTACAGAACAAAAATTTATTCAAAAATGGTCGTTGGGAGCATCTAGTCTAAGAAGGTTAGGTGATGATCCATTTCTCTTCAAACGGCTCCCTATGGCTTATGGTTATAGCGCCATTACTCGCTCTCTGATGGTGTGATGATGATGATAATGATCATTGTCTTTCGGCTGGGACATAAGCATTAACTCTTGTCCTAGCCTTTAATGTCTTATGGGTATAGCGCCATTACTCGCTTTATGAAAAGAGAAGAAAGACGCACCGTCACAAAATCACTCCCCCCCCCCCCCCCCTATATCTTTACCTGCAACCCCCCCACCCCCTTCTCTTTCTCTCTCTCTCTCAAACATACCACATACTACAGATTTAGATTCAAATATCTGTTACGACGGTAGTGCCAGGGTGACTTAGTTTGCGACAATGACGAAGCGTTTTCAAAATAAAAATGAAAAGTCGTCCCTTGGAAGAAACACGCATTGATGTTCAACAAATTGCAGCATTCTGTCTCTTCGTGTTCTGTTCTTTAGGGAAGGTCCATTAATTATGTCACGCAGTAGGGGGGGAGGGGGGGGTTTGAGAAAACGTGACGATTCATATAAAAAAATTGAAGGTCCATACAAAAAACGTGACAAGGGGGGGAGGGGGGTTATAAAAAGTCTATTTTTGCGTGACGTAATTAATGGACGTTCCCTTACAAGCACCGCTATATTCGTTACGATCGGCAACAATACAGCCCTAGTCCTCATTAACATACAGCGGTTTAAGAGTCGCGAAAAATATTGCTTCAACATATTTTTTCACACACTATCGTAGCAAAGGAAAATAACAAGCTGATATCATATAAGTAACAAGTTCTGTTATCCCAGTTATCGTTTTGATTTCCGCTGTTATCGCATAACAAATTTAGTTATCACTATTAGCTAATTTTGTTATTATATGTTATCATTTTGAACACACAATTTTTTATGAACGTTATAAGTTGCATTGTAGAACATTTAAATATTTCCAGCATATTTGAACAAATAATTTTGCTTTTAATCAAAATATTTTTTTCAGTTATTAGCATGAGAATTTCATTTCAAATTGATAACATAATTTGATACTATTTCAATAAATTTTCTTGCAATACACGATTTGTTATCAAGTTGTGGGCAGTGATAACAAAATAAGTTATTCTTATGATATTCAACGAGTATTTTTTTGTTATTCATTCTGTTATTTTGGCTGTTTATTCAGCCTGAATGATAACATATTCAGTGATCAAAAAATGATAACCTGGTAATAGAACTTGTTATCAATTTGGTGTAATCCTTTGCTCGGGCATCGCCCCAGTCCAGAAGACAACCACCCTCTAAAATCTCACTTCAACTTCTTCTCGCATTTTGTTCTCGTTCACTCACTTTATTTTCATGTCAATGCTTTCTCCACATTTGACCGTTGAGACTTTGATTAACTGGTATAAATAAATGACAATTAAATTTGAAATTTGTTGGAAACGAGCAAAAATATATGACAAGAAAAAAAACGTCCGCTCGTGGTCATGGCATACTATCCATTTTTCTGCTCGAAGTGATCGTCAACTCTCGGGCCCTTAAGAAACATATTACACCAGTAAACCAGGTGAACCAAGAGATACGAAATCTATAACTCGATCTAAAGACGGGTTCAGCACCGGTCTAGCTAATCTTAAGACTAATGCATTTTCAATTTATTTTTAAGCGCATGTTTCGTTACTTTTACACCTCGAAAACGAAACATAACGTGATGTTACGCATTACAAGGGTTACAAGGGTTCTTATGAATCTCGATGTATGGTAATCAAAAAAGAAGGTCTTGAAAACGACGTGAGTTTGTCATCCTATTATTTAAGAACGACGTTATTGGGCAAGGAGTAAATGACGCAGACATTTTAGAGAAAAACAATTTTGACGCTCCCACCTGTTACACTTTACAAGCAGCACCCGTTACAAGCAGGTTTTTTTTTTTAATTGATTTATTTTCCGTCGGCCTATTTTCTCACATGGTGACATAGGAATTTATTCCACATAAACAATCAATCAAAGAGGTAACTATGCCCAAAATGGACTCATAAATAAGATGGTGTCTTGCTTTAATAAATACTGCACCACAATTGATGTAACAAAGAAAACAATCTTTATTTTTCTCACAATATCTTAAGGCAAAAATGGAAAACCGGTCTACAAATATGATTGTCGAAAAATAAACTAAAATAATAACTGTATGTAATTGCACCACTATCGTCAAGGGTCAATGTTTTGATCATGGTTATTTTTGACTGTTCAAAATGAACCACAAAGTCGCAGAAAAGTGTTACTCAAGACTGACGATAACAAACATATACATTAGAATTTCTATGTAGATTGTATGAGAAACAGTGTTCGATAGTCATAAATTTTATCCAAGGATGATTGCTTTCACATTAATTTCCATGAACCGTTTTTTTGTTCGTATCATGTTAGCTTAAAGGGTGATACGGTCAAAATTTGGTCAAGGGAAAACGCGTGTAAATCGGTGAAATCGTTTATTTAAAAAATCAAATTAAATTTCTTTTTCAAGTTCAATTAGTATAAAATTCAGGAAAAATATTCAGTTAGGCTTCCGCTTTTCCAAATCCGAATAGCCGGGCCTTACGCTTGACCCCTGCCGTCAGATTTTGTACAGCCACCTTGTCCGCCTTCTTCGCCGCAGAAAGCCAGTTTGCCTTGAACTGCTGCTCGTCCTTAGCAGTTTTTTTGGTCTTCTTTAGGTTCCGCTTGACAATAGCTCAGTATTTCTCAATTGGGCGGAGCTCTGGCGTGTTGGGAGGGTTCTTGTCCTTGGGAACCACCTGCACGTTGTTGGCGGCGTACCACTCCATGGCCTTTTTACCGTAATGGCAAGATGCCAAATCCGGCCAAAACAGTACGGAACAACCGTGTTTCTTCAGGAAAGGCAGCAGACGTTTATTCAAACACTCTTTCACGTAAATTTCTTGGTTGACAGTCCCGGAAGCTATGAAAATGCTGCCTTTCAAGCCACAGGTACAGATGGCTTGCCAAACCAGATATTTCTTTGCGAACTTTGACAGTTTCGTGTGCTTGAAAATATCTGCTACCTTTCCCCTTCCTTTTGTCGTATAAAACTCCTGTCCCGGAAGCTGCTTGTAGTCGGCTTTGACGTAGGTTTCGTCGTCCATTACCACGCAGTCAAACTTCGTCAGCATCGTCGTGTACAGCCTCCGGGATCGCGCTTTGGCCGTCGTATTTTGTTTATCATCGCGATTTGGAGTCACTACCTTCTTGTAAGTCGATAGTCCGGCTCGTTTTTTGGCTCGATGCACGGTTGTAGACGATACACCCAGCTTATTTGCGGCATCTCGGAGAGATAGGTTAGGGTTTCGCTTGAAACTACCGGCAACTCTCTTTGTCGTCTCAGCGGCTTCCGGTTTTCGATTTCCCCCCGATCCAGACTTCCTGGCTGTCGACAAACGTTCCCCAAACACTTTAATTACATTTGTAACGGTTGATTTGGCAACTTTTAGCGTTTTTGCCAACTTTGCGTGCGAGTAGCTCGGATTTTCGCGATGCGCGAGCAAAATTTTGATACGCTGCTCTTCTTGCTTGGACGGCATTTTGACAACTGAAGAGTGAATTCCAAAATCAAAATAGGAGCAACATTCTACACACACACACCTTCAAAATGAGGGGTGTTCAGGTTTTTTAAATGCAAAATTGAAAGAAATACGTCAAGTTGATATTGACCAAATTTTGACCGTATCGCCCTTTACGTTTAATGCCAAGTACAGACACGGTTATTCAACCCAACAGGGCTCTAGTTCGTTTTTTGCAAGTGTGTGGGCTGCGAGGCGAGACGATTGAGTAGGAACATGTATCCTAAATAATAAACAATGAATGAATGGATAGGAGACAGAAATTAAAAATAAACTGGCTAGATAGGAAATTGATCCGTTCTTTTAGGGGTGTCAGATTAGTTTGATTTTGATTATGTCAAAATACATAAAATTTTGATAAACTGGTGATGCGTATGGTTATTAGATCCCAAGTTGGAGAGTAGGGTTGGGGTAGGAGTAAACGTTGACACACACACAAAATAATACTTGCTTGTTCATAGACTAAAGATAGCAGTAATTCGGCAGGCATAGACCGGTGCGATGGTATCGTCTATCTCTCTCTCTCTCTACTCGCATCTTTTCCAATCTAACAGTATTTACAAGTGCTTGTATGCAGACTGGTTCCCATCTTAAATTGCTGTCGTACTATCCGGTATCTTAAGCAGAATTCGCTTGACCTATTATTACTGGTCTTCTGTAATGCCAAATCTATACCCTAGCATGGACAGTGTTTTTTATTAGTGGTGACCACGAGCTTAACCCATCATCTGCGCTTCAAAACCTTCAAGCTTGCGTGTGTTATGGCACTATACCCATAAGTTTCATAGGTCTAGGAGTATACTTTATGGAGCAACACTAAACTTTCTTAAACTAGATTCTTCCATCGTCCAACCATTGATTTTTAAATATCAATATTGCTCAGTACACCATACGGGACATAATGTTACTATTTCCTCCAACTATACCATTTCCCATTTCCTTTGATATTTACTGAAAACTGTGTGGGTTTTTTGCGTCTTATTGAGGTAGTAGCTGAATCCTTTTAATTTTCCACAGACGTGTCCAAGTGAGCGATTGAGGGATGTTTTCGTTAAGCTTATTGCGTGGAGAAACTAATATCTCGTTTTGTTTCATGGTACTATTGAATATCTATCGATAAGGTGTGCAAACTTTTATGCTAAGTTATTCTATGCTATGCTATGAATCGAACTTGAATTAGTCCAATTACAAACTTAACATTTATCGCCAAATAATTCACCCTAGTGTACTTATATCTTACTCCTAGTTTCCCCCAACTCTTGAACGTCACTCATGAAGATCAGTATGAAAAATCACGCCTGTTGCAGCTGAGCTGCAATATTACAACTTTGTTTAATATGCTACCTACCGCACGCAACAATTTACTGGTGCCCCTTGCTATTTGTCCGACGTTAACCATATACACTTATAAATTATGCCGGCACACAAGCAGATATGGGGAAATAATCCCGTAACAGTTGCGCATATCAAACAACATTTTCCCTGACGGTGGAGGAGCTAACAGATTTCTGACACACATAGCAACAGCGAACGGGGTAGCTCCCACCATTTTTGCACCATTTTCCACTGCACCAGCTGCTAGTGGTTCGTGTGCTGAAATATTGCATAATTTAACGCTTCATTATGGTCGCCAGCAGCTTTATCACTTCTCATTTAAATCAAGGATGAGATTCATGTATAGAATTTTAATTTCTCTGCGGCTCTCATTCCAGATATAACCACACCAGAGCTAGTACAGGACATACCCGGGGATTGAGAAGATGTCACCCTACATACAGCACAAACAGCAGCACTGGCTAGCCATTACCAGAAGTTGGTTATGAAATAGACTGGATATGATGTAATGCAATAGTCCGTACAGCCCTGGACAGTTTGTATGATCCACGGTAAGTAATTCTCTCTGGATTGAATGACAGCTATAAGTCACGGATGCAGCGCATTGTGAAAGGGTAAAAACGAATAATTTGTACTAACACCGCCGTAAAACAAAAGCATTGATTATTTAAAACAAAAAAAAAGTGATGCATAACGTACAATTCGTACGTACAACTGTTTATGTAGAGCATCGTAAATATATACACTGCCATAAAATTATCGGAGATTAGCAAGTTGATAATGCTTGCTTGCGGTAACTACATAAATAATCCCAAAACTCCTAAAACTTGGGTACTCCAGAAATAAGCATTGCCATGACTTGAACAGTACGAAACCATATGAAATAAAATCTATGGCTTATGGGATTTGATGTAAGTAATTGAAGAACCCATAAATTTATTAGGAACTCAAACAATGTTCTATAAATTTTGTTTTATGAAAATTTCGTTGGCTTTTAGGTAACTGAACTGTTTCAGTATATTCGGAAAAATATATACGATCACTCAAAATTTCATTATAGTAGGAGACTTTTTTATTTCTCAACTAGGCTAAATTTAAAAAAGAAATCAAATTTGATCACTCAAACGATTTGTTAGACTACAGGGTGCGGCAGAGAATAATACGAAAATGTTCAAACTTGAGTATTGGGTTAATTCGTGTAGCTAGTGACTAATTTCTGTCGAAAGTGTATTTGTTTATGTTTACTTTCAAGTGCTGCATCCCAACATTCTATTTGTTTTATTGCAAATTCGTCAAAATGTTCGTGAAAGAAGTGATCACCAGTTTGTTGCTCGCCCAGAAGAAGCCGAAAGAGATTGCCAAGGTGGTAGGGTGCCATTTGGCAACAGTTTACCGCATAAAAAAAGTCCCTTCAGGATGGTCCTAAGCAGCGGAAGCCGGGAAGCTGACGCCCACGCTTTGCCCGCACGCCGAACGTGATCAAATCGGTCCGTGCAAAAATTGCTCGCAACCCGGTGCGTTCTATAAAAAAACTTGCAAAGGAAGCCAATATTTCGGAGAAATCCATGCGGAGAATCGTCAAAAAAGACCTGCATGCATTTTCCAGAGCCAAAATGAATCGCCACTTGATTAAGGTCCGGGTCAAGGAACTACGAGTGACTCGTTCCAAGAGGTTGCTTTCCTTGTTGAAGAAGGAAAAAATGATAATCCTGTTCTCAGACGAAAAGCTTTTCAACATCGATGCTGTAGCCAACTGCCGCGCGGACCGATTCATTTCACCGCAGAAAATAAAGAACGTTCCGGAAAAAGTGAAATTCAAATTTCAAACCAAACATCCGGCTGGTGTCATGATTTTTGGATTAGTGGCGTCCAACGGTTTGAAAATGACACCTGTTTTGATTGATGCTGGAGGCATTTATGGAGTTAAAATCAATACCGAAGTGTATATCGGTATTTTAAAGGACCAAGTGCTTTCCTGAGTGAAGGCCAATTTCTCCGAGGACCAAAACGTTGTCCTAAAGCAGGATGGAGCACCGTGTCACACGTCCAATCGAACCAAACAATGGTTACACGATAACATGAAGTTTTGGCCGAAGGATTTGTGGCCCCCTAGCAGTCCAGATCTTAATCCGTTGGATTATTCGATTTGGGCATATGTTTAAGCACGAGCCTGCAAAACATCACACCCTAGTGTGAAAGCCCTGAAGTCAACCATAGGACGCACATGGCAGTCAATGTCGGAGAACTACGTCCGAAAGGCATGCTCTGACTTCCGGTGTCGGCTCGAGGATGTTATTAATAAAAATGGAGGACACATTGAATAAATTTGTTTAAAAAGACTTTATAAAGATAACTGCACTCGAAAATGTTGATATTATAGCTTGAATGATTTGAAAGAAATAGACCAAATTTTCGCATTATTTTCTGCCGCACCCTGTAAGTGCGCAAATTAAAGATAAATAAATGAAGTTTATGAAAACATAAGATGTATAAAGCACTGTGCGTTTGCTCAATGTAATCCTTGAGCAGCGTCTTCAAAAACCAACGAGAAATTTTTCCGAAAGATCACAAATTATGATGCATTGCGTCACTAGCAAATTAGTTTACTGGTTCTGAATGTTTCCCTTGATACTCTCCTATGAAAGATACATTGTATGGTGAAAACCATATAATTTTTCAAAAAATATCTTGAACTCCTGTGTTTCTACTTAACTATAGCAAGATTCCCGTTCCAGGGCAATATACAACAGTTTTAAGTCAACATTGTGATTTGGGATTATTGCAAAAGATTTAAAAAACAAATCATAATAAGAATTTACACACAAAAAAATTAAATAAACTCAACATGAATAATTAAACGATTTGATATAAAACATTTTTTTCAATCTGTTCGAACAAGTTAAATAGTATCCAAAAAAATGTGTATCCTGCAGCCCAATAGGAACCACCAAATTTAATTGATTAATGAAAGCGCATGGGAGGTAAATTTGAAGGTAAAAGGTCAATTTCAAAATCATAACTCAAAAACGGCGAAGTTAACATCGCTTATTTTTAGATGTTATTTAAAAACGATACATGCTTGGAAAAAAATATGTGCAGCTATAGCGTCTTATATCTACAAACCATCAAAACAAAGAACAGCTAATGTAGGTATTTGATATTTTAAAATTAAAACTGATTTTTTTTCTTTTTTGACACCAGTTTTAATGATTTATTTTTTCATAAACAACATATAGTTATCTTTCATTTGCGAACACAATGTAAGAAATCGGTGGAGCGGTTGAAGAGATTATTTTTGAAATAAATCATTCTTCGAAAAGTTTGAAAATTTTAGAAATTTAGAACCCACTAACAATGACAGCGTGAGCCTCATTGAAAAACAAAAAATAAATACGGGTCTTATATTTTTCGATAACGAACAAAACTACAAATTATTATGAAATTCTGAGAGACCGTATATATTATTTCTATGGAATTGTTGAATGATTAAAAGAGGCTTTGTATTTTTTAAATTGTTTTGCACATACAAATGTTTAAAAAAAACGATTGCAATTGTATAAGGATATGCATCATTGTATAAATTTAAAGTTGAGTTGAAATATTTTTATTTTATTCAATTTTTCCTCCGAGACTTACTGCCCATACTTTTCCCTCAACAACACTCATGGAGTTTTGTGCTGTATTCGGCATTTTTATCCGTTTATTATTCTCACTTTAACAAAAAACCTTTTACGGGCATATTAGCAGAACGATTGTTATTGGAAAACTAGGAAAATTTAAATTAACACTTCATGTAATCGCTTTTTCAAAAGTGTGGTTCTTGTTTTTCAGTTCATTTATTTGTACAGGCTCAATCGATTCAACTTTACAGAGCCAAGTTTTCATATTTATATACATGAATTATCTTAAACCTCACGTTAAGGGGATAGGACCGATTACTCGCGGCCGTCTCGAGTTTATAGAAATAACAACTGAAAGGAACACTATTTTAGTGAAAGGACACTATTTTTTTTAATTACTAAATAGTCTAAAAAACTTAAAACTATACAACTTTTGTCTTCTTTTCACTTGAAAATTTTTGCGCAAGAAAAAAAACACAAACACACAAACAAATAAAAAAAACTTAAAGTAAACATACAGGTTAAACTATCTACAATCCAAGGCTAATGTTAGTCTAAAACACAAAAATGAGAAATAGTGTGATTTTGTTTTTTAAAATTATGTTTTTTTTAAAGTGAGCAATTGTAGTGTAAATTTATTTTTTCCTGGTTTTCCAATTAATTTTTTTTCTAAATATCTTCAACTTCTTTGACTAGTTTAGAATGCACAGTGGTCCAGAATGCGAATTTGTCTAGAGAGATACATTTTCAGCCTAAGTTTGAAGTTTTGGAGCAAAATTGTCTTCCCCAAAAGGTTTTTGTAATAGCAAGGGTGGTCCTTATTTTCAGAGAAATCGAAAATCTAACTTTTATATTTGCAGAAGTAAGGGCATTTATTATTCTAAAAACATGTGGAATAAATATTTTCAAGCAACTTTGGAGACATAATATAGTCTGTACCTTTTGATATGACTGAATTAGAGCATTTTTTCCTGCGTATCTGAGGGTGTCCCTATAAAAATCAGTTAGTTTGCTGTAATTTTATTATTTCAAATTTTTCAGCAAAGTGGATTGATTCTAGAACCATAAAAGATACAACTTTTCGTTAGCTAAAATTGCCTTTATCGTACGTCAAACCTAAGCTATTGTGGTTTTTGTAAACAAAATAGGCCTTTTTCAAATGTTGGTTTTTCTAATTGGGGGAAAACCAAAAAAATATTTCTTAACAGCATTTGAAAGGATTTTTATTGTTGCATATTATGTCTGAAAACTAGAGATAAGTTATTTTTTAAATTGAGTAACAACACATTTGAAAAGAGCGTAATTTTATAAGAAAATCGTTAGTTGACTGCTCGGCAAATTTTAAATAAAAAAGTTAGAGCAAAAAACTGTTTTTGTACCGGAAAAAAATGCCCTTATTCGGTCACATCAAAAGGTACAAAAGTTTACCATCAAAGATGCTTGAAATTATTTAGTCTATCTTTATTTCTGAAAATAAAAAGTTATATTTTCGATTTCTTCGAAAATAACCACCACCCTAATTTTCATTCACACCAAAAAAAGTTCCTTGTTATTAAAAACAACTTTGTCGAAGACAATTTTGCTTAAAAACTGCATCCTTAGGCTGAAAATTTGTCTTTCCAGCTAAATTCGCATTCTGGACCACTGTGGAATGTTCACGAAGATTCTGCTTCGCAGTGTCTAGAACTTCTCAATAAAATTGATTCAGATTTGTCGATTTGAAACTATCGACATATGCCTTATACCACTACGGTATGTCCTTGAGCGTCCGGAAACGGTATGTGTATCCGCACATAAAATAGTAGTGCCATGGTGTGACTCAAGAAATGCAAGAACTAGTGTTTTGAGACTTTTCCAAATATACCTGTCTATTTATGGTATTTGTTATCACGAAAAGTTTGTTTCAACATCCGTACTAACAAATCGCTTGACAAAACGCTTCCTGAGATTCCATGAGGCATATGAAACTTGTCTCAAGCAGTGACATACAGTATGCAAAAAAAAATTATCCACCCCCAGTAAAAAAATATATTTCTTCCAAAAATCCCACCAAAACAATTACAAAAAGCTACCTCCGTAGCGTTATTACATTTAGCACGAGCTCAATCTATTACCAAAAGCATTTTACCGGTCTATTGTATAAGTCTTTAATAATAATCAAAAATAATTATGATCGATTACAACCTAAAGTTTAATTTGCTCCTGAACTCGTCGAGGCGGAGTTCCATCAAATATCAATTATGAGGAAAACCAAAAAAAACCTAATCAAAAACATGTTGCATTGTTCTCTGCAACGTCTAATTTTATTTCCATTTGTCAACCCAAATATCATAGAGAGAAAATCGTTGCGATTGCGGAAATTGGACACAATTTCTATTTAAACATGACAATCTGAGGACAGCGCAATTTTGATCACATAGCGTAGCATTTCACTATCACCGAGGATAAAAAATAAATACAATATCAATTGATTTTGTTTGCGCTGTGAATAATGCAAATATTAGTCTACGTCATTTCATGTGGGAAATAAATTTACGCCGCTGATAGAATCTAAATTGAAATCGTAGACTTTATTTTCTAATATAAATGTAAATAATGTTGACGCTGCCTGTGTTGCGGCTCTACAGATATAGCTGCGGTTTTGTGGTATCGCATGGCAGAGTAGGAAATGAGAACCGCTCGATTGGGAAAGACCGAGAGAATGCAGCGAGGCGTGATTTCTTTTGGAAATAAATTTAAAGAACGGAACTTGTGTGATTTATCTATTCGAAGGTTTCCTATGTAAAAGGGATGACGAAGGCTCTCGATATAATATTGTTTAAGGCTATGAGGAGCGCAGAAATGCGTATGAGGATCCAATTGAATAGAATACGCAAAAATAGTACAATTGGTATGTGGTAGATGCAGCACGTGTGTTTTCATCGGTGTAAACATGATTGGCAAAGACCAATAAGCTCGTGAAGAAGGATATTTGTATTGGTATATAGATGTAATATTGTGTTAGGTCCATAGAGACATACAGACTTCTTGCTTCTTTCTCAGCATTTCGAGCATATTCACGGCCAGCCATTTAAACTTAGTTTTGAGTCGTTTTTGACTCACTTTCGTCAAAAGTTGAGTCACTCAAATTTGAGTAAATGTAATAGTTTTATAACAATGTTCAGAGGTTCTTAATGTATTGAGTTATTTCTATTTAGTTGCTACAAGATTCGGTGTTTCTTGTGAATCATCCGTCTCGTCGAAAAATGTACCGTTCCGGACAGATACCAATTCATTATTTCAGAAGTTTTTCACACAATAAACAATAACTTAACTAAACTCACATGAATTTCTCAATCATTTTCTGTAGTTCTCGCACAATATTGTGCTTATAAAAGTCAAATCGATGCAACTGACATGTGGAATGTATCGGAGATAAGCCTTGCGTTGTACGCTCGTATTTGTGATGGTATTAATGTACATACTCATCATAACATACTGTGCGTTGAACTGTCATCTTTCGTTTTTCTACTTGTTTTTTGCGGTTTAAATTCATAATTTTCAAAATGCCACGCATCGAAAATGCACTGAATATAAATGGTTTAAACCTTTTTGAATAGGATGCAAATATGCGAAAATTTTCGAAAAGCTCTAGAATTCATCACGCGAATATAAAATCCATTCTTAACAAGTTTGGAAAACACTAAGCTGCGTATAAATTGCCAGAACGAGGCAGAAGACCAGAAACTGGACCAAAAATTGGTATCTAAAGGGTGGAACGGTAAAAAAATTGGCCAATCATGATTAAGTGCATACTGATTGGTTATTATATATTGGTATTATATGAATGATCAATCTTTATTTCTTTTTGAAGCTCATCGTGTCCAGAACACAGGCAAATTACTTGATTAGGCTTTGATTTTCCAAGTGCGAACTGTCGGGCTTTACGTTTCGCACCTTACATCAAGTTTTGTACCGCTGTTATATCCACCTTATTTGACGCTGAACGCCAATTTGCCTCTAACTGTTTTTCACTTCCAACTGTTTATGGAGTTCTCTTGAGGTTTCTCTTTACGATTGCCCAATATTTTGCAATTGGGCGCAGTTCCGGAGAGTTTGGAGGGTTTTTCTTCTTAAGTACAATTTGCACAGTTTTGGCGGTATATTCCTGAGCCATTTTTCCGTACTGGCAAGAAGCGAGGTCTGCCTAAAACAGCACGGAACAACTATGTTTCTTCAAGAAAGGAAAAAAGGCAATAAGCGTTTTTGCATTCATAGCATACATAACTATATGGATTGACAGTGCCAGATTTCACAAAACTTTCGCTTTTTAGCCCACTTGCACCTGTTGCACCATCGCCTATTAAAACAAGATTTTTTTTGGGGAACATTGACATTTTTTTCCGCTTAAATATATCTTGACCCTTTCCTTTACCGGTAGCCGTATAAAACTCTTCACCTGGAAGATGCTTGAAATCCGCCTTGGTGTATGTTTCATAGTCCTTAAGGAAGCTATCCAACTTACTTCAAACAGATCAAACTCTCTAGGATTCAATCCAACTTGGTCAACAAACTCGTGTACAAATTACGTGCTCTTCCTTTGACTGTTGAGTTTTGCTTATCATCTCGATTTGGCGTCACTGTAACCTTAAATGTTGACAGTCTGGCTTTTTTCTTTGCTATTTGCACTGTTGTGTCGGACTATCCAAACTTGTTCCCGATATCTCTGATGTAAAAGTTGGGATTGCAATATTAAGTGATTTTGCCAAGTCGGCGTGGGAGTAATTTCGATTTTGCTTATGAGAGTGTAACATTTTGATACACTGCTCTTATTGCTTCAACGCCATTTTGACAACTGAATAGAATATGGCAGAATACAGAATAGATTCAACATTCTGTACGCATGCACCTACAAAAAGAGGTAGGTTGCGTTGGACTGGTCACGTTGCACTGATGTCGGAAAAATAACAAGCGAAGATAATAGTCAGTAGAGACAGGAAGAAGCCGTCGACTCCGTAGCAGACCACGAACGCGATGGCTATTTGCAGTTGATGAGGTGCCTAAGGGCCCTTAATGTTCAGGGGGACTGGAGACGATTGGCCCAAGACCGGATCCAGTGAAGGAGAATCGTCCATTCAGCGTAGATTCAACAGGTCGTCGCCCATCAATCAATCAAGAAACGAAACTACCTGGAGAGCTCCCGATACAAAGTGCAGAACAGAATAACGCTGCAACAAGGACCTGGAAATTGTATTCACGAGTTTTGCAGCGATCGGCTGCATGCATTTTGATATACGAGGAAACCTATTTGAAAGAGGATTTAAAATCCATTTTAGGTCCACAATATTATATTGCCGCCGTAGACGAGGATGCAAACAGTGAGGACAGTTTAATTTAACTGGAGAAATTTGTTCTTAAACCCTAGCAGCACACTTGTTGCAAACCAGTAAAAGTTACTTCAATGTGACTAAATTAGGTGACAATCAAGTTGCTGTAACTAATAATGACGGTTTGGTGTTGCTTGGGAAGTGTTGGTCTGGCAAGTTTTTGATTACTAAAGTTCGGATTTTCTAAAGCAAAAAAATTGGTTTGAAGCAACCGATTCCAAAACTCTTAGTTCTACCTAAAAAGTAATGAAGGTGGAGGTTTGCTACTGGTTTGTTGAAACAATGATGAAAAGTGCTGGCCTCCACATCTCAAGGTCAGGGAGGCACCAAACCAGAACGAAAAAACACGTTAGCCAAATCCCATGCCAGGAAGCTGTACCGAGAATGGCTGAATAAGTCGGCCAATTTATGGTAATTTTTGGCGACCATTTTGTGGGTTCCGGATTAACAAGTCCCAGGAAAAACCACCAGATTGCCACAAAATGTTAAGAAATATCCTACTGGCGAAATTTCATGAATTTTGATACCCATATTGCCAGGGTTTCTTTTTAAATATGTTCATGGCCACTCGAGGCCCCACGGGAACCTGTTACAGAATGGCCATTCCAGGAACAAGTCGGCATATTTCCCACAATGGAATAGAAATGGTTTCTTGGAATTATTTCATAGATTTTGACATCCATTTCCGGAAATTTAATAGTTGTTTCCAAATAGTGCCTCTGTACCGGACTACAGCCTCGGTAACCCGGATTTACGGGAACCAGATGAATCCAAATGGTCATTGCCGATAATTTTTCTGAAGCCAATAAGTTTTGGAATCTTATGGTGCCAAAATATTTAAAATCGGTCAATAATAGCCAGAGTTATAATCATTTGAATTTGGTGGCTACCCGTGTACCCTGTCGATCACTTAAAGGTGTTTTTTTTGTCGATCACATAATGGTTAATAAAGTCAGTCCTATGTCCAAAGACTAACTCTAAGACCAGTAGGTCACGAACAAATACGATTTTTCACTTGGGTCAGTCAGTACTAGCAGATCGGTCCCAAACTTGGTCCCAAGCTTATTAAGCTACGTCCCTAATAATGAACTCACACGAACACACTTTCAAACATTCTGTGAAAATAACACAGCAAATCAATACAAAGGCGCAAATATGTATAGCAAGGTGCTGGCTTCAAGGTGTACTTCAGACCAAGGGGTTCTACAAAAGTGAACCAATTTCAAATCGCCAGTTGCATATTGATTGTTGATGTAAGTACAGCACAGGAGCATTCCAAAGTAGCTGAAAATTGACACAGTTTGACACCATTTTCAAATTCAAGCATTAATGTTAGATATATATATATATGTTTAATATTCAAGAATATGGGCATTTTCGGAATGGGGTTGATGTGAAGATGCCAAAAAGTAATATAAGAAAACGAAATGTCTTCTTCAGGTGGTACTATATGAACAGGATGGCATTGAATCCAAGCAAGTGGTCGAAAATCCTGTTCACCAGGAAAAAAGACTCTATATGTTACCTTGCCGGAGAATTGATTAAAAGAGAAACCTGCGTTCAGGATCTTGGAATCCCTCTTGACTCTCAACTCGCCTAAAAGTAGCACACAAACTTCATTGTCGCTAAAACTTCTCGAAGTTTAGAATCTATTATAAGGATCAAAAACATCGTGATTATAAGGATGGCCAAAAAATCGGAGTTGTTATCATAGATAATGAATCGTTGATGATGATAAAGGACCAATAATGAGTCTCCACCAGGACCGCAGTTTTATACCTCGCCAAAAGAAAAGGATGTTCCTAGATCACTGAACGCCAGTCAGATATAAATTCTGCAAGAACATAATGGTGCGGCCGGCCATATGCCGATTAAACAGCCTACAATCTATTCACTTGATCTTGTTTCCAACCATTATTCTAAGGCTGTACTAAAGTTGTACAGACGTCATATTTATACCAAGGAAGAAGAATCCAACAACTGCCTGTTTTTCGACACAGTCTAGTAGTCTAGATAGTTAACTGACATGCCCCTCATTTGAGTTTCAGTATTTTTTTAACAATCTCCCTGAATGCATCTCAGAAGCGTCACTTTCATGCAATATTATCTTTTACATCGCGAATGATTGGCTGTTATCAGCGAGTTGATTGTTTTGTTGCGAGTAATCATGTTTTGTTCATTATAATTCATTATTTCCTTTCGCGTTGCACCCGATAATGATATTAAAGATGTGCAGTTCGCAAACAAAAATCCATTTAAATTCGGACCCAGGTGCTAGCTTTCCGCTGATGTATCCATGGATCATCGTTATACTGCACTATAGTACACGTTTTCACCCTATAACACACTTTCACACACACACATGAAGACACAAAACGGACATTATGCCATTCCACTCACGGATGCTATCCCGGTCGGTAGAGGGAGTGATAACAGTGTAATAATAATGAATAAACAATCATGCTTTTGCAAATATAGCGAATTCAACTGGTATATTTGCTTTCCATTACGATCGAAAGTGTCATTTTTGCATTCAGGCTTCGGTAAATAGGTTAAATGAAAATTGGGAAAATACACAAGCAAGTGGACAAAAAGGGGATTTCACTATCAATTATGTCATTGCATTGCACTACTCTGGAGGATCATGCTCTGGGAGAAGTGCTTTGGTGTGTGATGATGGTGTCGGATTCAGGATAAACTGGTCAAGTATTCACTATCATATTGGCATGGGAATGGTACGTGTGACGGCTGGAATATGTTACCCCGAATTTATTCCTAAAGGCAAATAGGCAAACTAGAGTGTAAGGTTACGGTTTGCCATCAATTATGGCAACACATTCAAAAGGGTGAGTCGATCATTATTGAGATTGCTTGGTAAATCAACTGTAGTTATCGAAGTGAAACCAATCTTTTACAATAGTATTTATAAATGTAGGTTATATACGTCAGTTAAATGTGACCATGAGTTTAAGGTAAATAATCAACTATTGACGCCATGCATCAGAGCCTGTACTGTCGTATCCGGTATGTTTTCCTCAAGTTTTTTTTCCACTTTCTCCTCATAATTTCCATTTCGTCCATTGCCTCTTCTTTGGGTTTCAAAAGTTCACGCTTTTTCATGCGATTAGATCCTCAGAAGTTGCCACTTTTACTGAAAAGTAATGTTTGCATTAAAAAAATGAACTTTTTTTCTGATGGTGATAAAAAAAAAAGCTAAGACAGATAATTGCATTTGATAAATTTCCATTGGAAGGTAATTATTTAAACTAAAATGCAAAAAATGTCTACGCCCTTGCGAGCGCCTTTCCGGCAGTTAACCGAAACATTCACCATGGTGGACGAAAACATGCATGTAGGCATTTTTTTTTTATTTATTTATTATAGAGGTTTTAAACGCCAAGGTTCATTCGCTTCTTTGAAATGTTTTAAATTATATTTTGTCGTAGAGCTCACACTTTTTTAAGAATTTCAAAACCTTAATTTCTTCTTCTTTTTCATTCCCTAATGCAATGCTTGGGTCATTATTAATTCCTACTTCTTCACGAATATGATCATATTTTCTGCATTGGAATAATATATGCTCAACTGTTAATTCGGTTTTACATACTTCACAATCCTTAGAAATATTTTTGTCGAATAAATGCGCTTTTGTTAATACAGTGTGACCTATTCTTAATCTAGTTAATACACGTTGCTCGCGACGATCTTTCCTATCTAAATGGGTAGATAAATCCGTCGATACCTTACATCTTTTTAGAAACGTTGGACGATGGATATCCCAGTCGGCTTGGTATTTATCTTGTAGAAGGTATCTCACCCAATTGAGAACATCGGCCGTGGGGATAACGTTTTTTATTCGCCGGCAGAGTTTTCCACGATCTGCAGCGCGATCAGCAGCTTCGTTTCTAGTAATTCCTGAGTGTCCAGGAATCCAGCAAAAGATAATATTTTTACCGGCAGTCGCTTTTTCGATTTCTCGTATAAACGGGTGTCTCAACTTCCCTTTATAAAGAGCGGCGATACAGCTTCCGGAGTCCGAGAGTATGATGGTGGGCTCGTGTGCTACGGTGTTGGCAGCAGAGGCTAGGGCTGCTGCTTCCGCGGAAAATACGCTACATTGAGGAGGCAGACTGCCTTCCAACATTATGTTAGGTCCGGTTACTCCCAAGCCTACCTGATTGTTGCGTTTAGAGCCATCAGTAAACAGCTTGGTGTGCTCTTTGTACTTGGTATTCAGACTATTGCGAACGAGGATCTGTGCGTTTTTGATGTTTTGTCCTTTTTTGTATGTTTGTTTGATGGACCAATCTACATTGATTGCTTGCTTGTACCACGGTCGATTAGAAATTCGATGAAGCTTGGCAATTTCGGGTATTTCCATGCCAGTTTCGTTGAAAAGTGCAGAATTGGCCGCTTGGCGTAGGTTCAGGTAGTCGGACTTAGATTTTTCTGCGATCCAGCAAAATCTGCGATTGAGTGTTTCAATCATTCGTAGAGTAAAGGGCGATACTTTCAAAATTTAGTCAATATCAACTTGACGTATTTCTTTCAATTTTGCATTTAAAAAACCTGAACACCCCTCATTTTGAAGGTGTGTGTGTAGAATGTTGCTCCTATTTTGATTCTGGAATTCACTCTTCAGTTGTCAAAATGCCGTCCACGCAAGAAGAGCAGCGTATCAAAATTTTGCTCGCGCATCGCGAAAATCCGAGCTACTCGCACGCAAAAGTTGGCAAAATCGCTAAAAGTTGCCAAATCAACCGTTACAAATGTAATTGTTTGGGGAACGTTTGTCAGAGAGTCTGGATCGGGGGAAATCGAAAACCGGAAGCCGCTGAGACGACAAAGAGAGTTGCCGGTAGTTTCAAGCGAAACCCTAACCTATCTCTCCGAGATGCCGCAAATAAGCTGGGTGTATCGTCTACAACCGTGCATCGAGCCAAAAAACGAGCCGGACTATCGACTTACAAGAAGGTAGTGACTCCAAATCGCGATGGTAAACAAAATACGACGGCCAAAGCGCGATCCCGGAGGCTGTACACGACGATGCTGACGAAGTTTGACTGCGTGGTAATGGACGACGAAACCTACGTCAAAGCCGACTACAAGCAGCTTCCGGGACAGGAGTTTTATACGGCAAAAGGAAGGGGAAAGGTAGCAGATATTTTCAAGCACACGAAACTGTCAAAGTTCGCAAAGAAATATCTGGTTTGGCAAGCCATCTGTACCTGTGGCTTGAAAAGCAGCATTTTCATAGCTTCCGGGACTGTCAACCAAGAAATATACGTGAAAGAGTGTTTGAATAAACGTCTGCTGCCTTTCCTGAAGAAACACGGTTGTTCCTTACTGTTTTGGCCGGATTTGGCATCTTGCCATTACGGTAAAAAGGCCATGGAGTGGTACGCCGCCAACAACGTGCAGGTGGTTCCCAAGGACAAGAACCCTCCCAACACGCCAGAGCTCCGCCCAATTGAGAAATACTGGGCTATTGTCAAGCGGAACCTAAAGAAGACCAAAAAAACTGCTAAGGACGAGCAGCAGTTCAAGGCAAACTGGCTTTCTGCGGCGAAGAAGGTGGACAAGGTGGCTGTACAAAATCTGATGGCAGGGGTCAAGCGTAAGGCCCGGCAATTCGGATTTGGAAAAGCGGAAGCCTAACTGAATATTTTTCCTGAATTTTATACTAATTGAACTTGAAAAAGAAATTTAATTTGATTTCTTAAATAAACGATTTCACCGATTTACACGCGTTTTCCCTTGACCAAATTTTGACCATATCACTCTTTAAGTGGTAGTTCTCCTCCTTCAACTACCAGGCTTGTAACTGGTGAGGAAGACACTGTGCCTGAGGTGATTCTGAAGATTTGGTTATAAGTAGATTGGAAAGTGTTACAAAGCTCTAAACCAAACAGTTCGATTCCGTACATTAGCTTTGATAAGCATGTAGACTCCGCGATTTTCCATAACGTTGACCTATTTGCTTTCGGTGCTATGGCTTTTAAGTATTGTAACCTATTTTGGAGAGCTATCTTTGTTTTCGCTCCATGAGTCAAAAAATTTCCTTTTCGATTGATCCAAACACCTAGGAATCGTGCAAGGTTGACTTCCGGAATAGTTTCATCGTTAATTTTGATATCTAAGCGTGACTTACGCCACCGATGCCTTTTTCTCGTGCATATGTGAATAATGCATGATTTTGAGGCAGACAATGAGAAATGGACGCTTTTAGCCCAAGCGTTGACAGCTTCAACCGCATTTTTGAGAGCAATTCGAACCCTGGGGAGGTGTTTTGACGTAGCTATCAAAATTATATCGTCTGCGTATTCTAGGACCCGAACATTGCTAGGTACAGCATCGAACATTGGGTTAATGGCAAGCAAGAACAAAGTTACAGCGAGGACAGATCCTTGCGGTACTCCATTCTCTTGAACACGTTCAGTTGATGTAATTCCTCCGTAGCTAACGCAAAATCGACGATTATTGAGAAAATTGGTAATGCAGCTTCGCATTCGGTGTCCGATGTTGAGCTCACCCAGTTGTTCCACTATGTTCGGTCTCCAAGTTTGATCGTATGCTTTTTCCAAATCAAGTATAGCAAATTCAGCGTGAAGACCATTAGTTTTAATATTCTCAATTATTTCATTAAGATCGCAAAAGTAAGAAGAAGTACCTCTACCAGCCCGAAATGCATGTTGGTTTGGGTGTAGAATGTTGTGTTCTTCTAGAAAAGTCATGAGTCTATGGTTAACCATACGCTCGTAAATTTTTCCGATGCAACTCAAGAGTGTTATTGGGCGATATCCTTCTACCTTTTGAAGATTTCTTCCAGGTTTCGGAATTGGTACCACCATTCCTTCTTTCCATTGGTCAGGGAACCTCCCTTCAGACCAAACTGAGTTGAAACTTTGGAGCATTGTTAGCTTAGCAGCAAATGGGAGCCGAAAGATCATAGGGTACCCAACATTATCTATTCCGGTTGAGTGACCTCTTGCAGTGTCGATAGCACGGAGCAGTTCTTCAATAGAGAAGTCGCGATTCAATAATGAGTTTTCTTCTGAAGTCAAGGCAGCTCCGGTTTCGATCCATCCGTCGAATTGTTTGGGGGTTGACTGCTTTTTGAGGCAGATGATGCTTGAAAGAAATCGGCAAAGTGTTCAGCGACTTCCGAAGGGTTTTGACTGTATTTTCCATCAATTGTAAGTCCTCTTTGAAAGGATTTCTTTTGGCCACTAAGACGATGAAAGTTCTTCCATAGTGTTTCCGAAGGTGAGCTGGGGTTAAAGCTTTCACAGAAGGTCTCCCAGGACTCTTTTTTGGCTTGTGAGATGGTTTTCCTAGCGATAGATCGAGCCTCTTGAAATGCTTTTCGGGCTTCTTCTCTTTGCGGATCATCAGCGGATAGACGCTTGAGTTTCCTCAAGGCTTTACGTCGACTTTTAACGGTTTTTCTCACTTCTTCTGTCCACCAGATTTCAGTTTTTCCTGTGCATCTCGCTGATGTCATTGGAATGGATTCCTTCGTGGCATCGATGATTATCTCTCCTAGGCGTTCGATCGGTACACTTCGTTCTGTGGAAAGTGATTCTAATATAGTATGTTCAAATGTTAGCCAATATGCGTCTTTGTATAGCCATCGCTTACGACATCGAACTTGCGGAGATCTATATTGGAGCCGTATTCGGATGAGAAAGTGATCACTTCCGTGCGTGTCTTAATCAGTGGACCAAGAAAGTTTGCTGGCAATACTCTGAGACACAACAGTGAGATCTATAGCAGAAGTAGTACCGTGTGCTGAACTAATAAATGTTGGTGAGCCGTTGTTGAGAACTACAAGCTGATTTTTCACAAACCAGTCTAACAGTAACCATCCTCGCTTCGATGGTTTTACACTGCCCCATGCTTGATGGGCTGCATTAAAGTCACCTCCGATTATAAATGGTGGGTGATGTTTAGCAATGAGATTTTCGAGTGTGTTGATGATATCTTGGTCATCACTGTTTGGTGGAATATACATAGAAGCAATAGTAACGTTGTAAGGATCGTTCAATCGTGCTACACAAAGAGGGATTGGTGAATTCATAGGATACATCTGATGTGGAATTTCGCTCAGAATAGCAAGCCCCGCAGCACCTGCCCCTTGGCAGTAGTGACGATGAGAAAGAGTCCAGTTATACTGACTTGTAAGAACTTTGCCCAGAGTTTTAGACATCATTTCTTGTAATCCAATAGCAATAGGCTGCTCACGATTGATTAAGTGTACTAGTTCAGAGTGATTGCTCCATAATCCGCGGATGTTCCATTGCAAGAGTAGTGTTTTTGCTGTTTGATCGGCGCTGCTTATGCTCTCGTTGTAAGAGATGGGGGATGCTTCACGATCGTTGTTTTTTTCCTGAAAGGTATGATAAGGGAGCAGGATTGATGGAACTAACGGATGAATAAAAAGTGGTACTTGCCCGAGAATGGGCACTAGCCACGTCGACTGCCGCCAGAGGCTCATCGGATAAATCCGGAACATCTCTGGTCAGGGTCGACGTGATAGGCCTCGCTCTTGGCGAATCAGTAGTAAATTTCTCCGTGCTGGTTGATGGTTTCACAGTAATGCCATAGAAGCGGTCATAAGCATCTGAGTTCGCGAACGCAGAAGCAGGTGGATTTTGTTCGATTCTGGCAAACTCGTTGCCGTTTCTGGGAGTGGAGGAAGGTACTATATATTCCCCGCCTTCAAGTCGCGTTTCGTCAACGCATGAGGTGTTCTCGTTGATTGAATTAGGAGATGTTGTTAGTCTATTGGCTTTTATTTGGTCCTCTGCACTATAAAGTTCCCCTTTCACGGCCAGTCCGGAGCAAAAGATGAGCGGCTTTGACATCCCCTTCTCGCTGATTGTCAGACTCAGCAGCACCTTCTTGAGGAACGTGGTGTATGAAATGAACTTTACTTCGGAGCTCACTTCCTTCCTGGGGGAAGTAAAATACGAAGTGGCCTGCCAGTCGTTGCCATCCAGGGTGAGATAGGTCTCGTCGTGCATCACCATCGCCACGTTCCATTCGCCGGGAAAATCGAGTTGAACATCTTATTCAGCCACTGCCGCTGCGTCATTGCCTGCAGCTCCGAAACCAGTGGACCCGACTTCCGCTTCCTGACATGTATGTTCATGTTAACCAGGTACTTTGGTCAAGCGCACGCAGCGATGTTGGGTAGCAGGATTGTGTGGCAACGTGCATTGGCTAGAAACATATTTAAATATTAGTAACGACTTCTGATTCCAACCGACTTAGACCAACAGTATGGTTGCTATTGGGGTCACCCATAAAGTGAGATTCTGTTTTTTTATTGGGAACACAAGTTAATAATCAATCACGTCTAAATAAGGTCTGGCCCAGAAGCCACAACAATGAGCATTGTAAAATGAGCAAAATTTGCACATGACACGAATACCACCGCGCTCCTTACGCACGCTACACAAGAGCTCGGAAAATGCTACGACATACTACGATCCGTGATTGTTCATTGTGTGCCCTATAAAACTTAATTTTTCAACCGATTCCCAGTCTGTCGATGACGGAAAATTGACTACTCGATTATCAAGTCCCAGCGTTTGAAGGTTTACGTGGCAGAAATTAAGTTACCTCAGTTAAACTTACTCTAAATGACCCATAAATCGAAAAGAAATGCTTCTGCTCAAATTTGAATAGTGTATTGTCATCACTCGTCGGCTCAGCAATGTTTACATTATTCCAATGTGCGTTGGGCCAGACCTTATATAGACGTAAGAATGCCGTTGGATCCACTAACAAAATAGGATATGGATAAGGGAATGTCCATTAATTACGTCACGCAGTAGGGGGGGAGGGGGCTTTGAGAAAACGTGACGATCCATACAAAAAAATTTGAAGGTCCATACAAAAAACGTGACAAGGGGGGGGGGGGGTTATAAAAAGTCAATTTTGGCGTGACGTAATTAATGGACGTTCCCTAAGCATATGATGGCGCGGCAAGAACGGTGAACCAGTAGTATACGTCATAATTAATTATCCCCACCACCGGCCTACCATACCCAACAAACCACCATATCTCACCGGGAAGCAGTTTTATTTATTGTTTCCATTAATTATTTGAAACTCATGGCTCAGAATGATAATAAACCGTTAAAGTTGCATAGAAGAAATAAGAGGTCAAAATATGATTTTATTTCAATTATTCCACTTAGCTGTTGAGTTAATGAGACACAATCATTCTCTAGGATTGCAATTTTGATGTTTTTGTTTGGAAAGGTGGTTATTCTCAGTATAGGATCCAGTTACTTATGTTTTGTCTTTGTACTTTTGTGTTCTACATTATCCGGTCCTGCAAACATCGTAATCCCAAAAGTTGGGTTTTTCGAACACCAAAAATTATTTTAAATTTTTATGTACAAACCCACCAACGCCACCAAAATAATCATGCGAATCAGTCAATCAAGTTGTAAAATGTTCATATTCATTTATACTAATAAACCAGCTGTCCCGTCGAATAAGGTATGCCTGCAAATGCGTTTTTCATAATTCCCCATGTCCATTAATTTTCATTCTTATGAACCTACCGAGCCCAAGATAAACACAACCCACCCAAAAAAGTCTGCCAATACGTTCTTGCGGTAAAATGTTACATACACCCCTTTGCACTTCATTTGGGTTTGAATACGAGACGATTTATAACTGCTTCCATAATTTTAAAACACTCTTCTTTTTCTTTTTCTTCAGACTCAATCGAAGCCGGACTGGTATTGATGCTCTTATTTGAAGGTACTTAAAATAAAAATAGTTGCTTTTTAAAAAGTACTCGTATGTACTTTCAATGATCATATGATCACTAATCGGTTATCGGAACCCCGAAGAATACAGCAAGTTATTGCTGGAATAAAACGCTGAAACATCTTTTCGATTTATTTATACATATATTTCTTACTAGCAATAGCAACGATGATGGAAGCAAAGATTCATTAGTGTCAAACAAATAAACACTAAAGTGATTTTTTCAGAAAAAAAAAAAATAACTAATAGGAAAAGCATGATAGACCAACTACTATATACTTAACAATTCAATATCATAGATGCTGCCGAATAAAGTTTCACGATAATATCATAGATGCTGTCGCGTAAAGTTTCACAACAATCAAAGATAATACCTAAAGTATCTATTTCACCTTGTGGTAGAGGGCTCAAATGTATGCGTACATTGCAGATCAAGGTGTCAAATGTTAAGTGGTGGCTTCGGCAACTAGCATTATGCCAAGCAGGTGTCGGACATTAATCATTATTTTCGCATCAACACCAACCCCATCTGCACGACGACGACGACGACGACACAGATCGACTGGGGGTGCAGAAGCGTGTTCGTTCTTCTTTGGGGCTGATAAACATATCATTATTCTTCCCCGTTTTACTCCGGCAGAACATGGGTTTGGGCATTGTGTAGTTGTAAGCGAAGGAAAAGTATCAGCATGTAAGCTGTCTTCTAAAAGCACAGTAACTCGGTTGGAATTGGAAGATGTCGACAAGGAACAGGTAAGCGGGTGGAGGCTGTCTGGCAGAGCATCATAGTACCTCAAATGTGAGAGCACTTTCCCCGTTAAATCGGAACGAAAAAAATATTAACAGTAATAAATCATGACTCGGTCGTGTAGAAGCATGAAACGAAGTTTTTCACAAGAAACGATTTGTGTTTATAGAATCTCATAATATGATAAGAGGTTGACCTCAGTCAGATAGCTGCTGGTAGCTTCTCTTATATGTGACCTATTCCATGACGCACAGTGATTCCAAGGCGGAAAAAAGTCGAAAAATCGACTTTCTCATTTTACAATAAAAATATTTTTATGATTTTGTACACTATTTGAAGTTTCTTTTTCCAAAATTTTATGAAGATTGGATGAGAACTGTGCTCTCTACAATTTTTCAAAGTATGGGACCTACGTGGTCGTGATTTTTTGCTCCCATATAAAATGTATGGAAAATTGGAATAAAACTTCAACTTAATATTCAAATGTGAGCACACACGCGCACATACACCACAATAGGCTTATTTAGAAGATTTTTTTGCCAGCTTTTCGAAAATCTAGGTTTCATTTTGGGCAAACTTGCGCAATCATGGTTCCGAGAGGCCAGTGTCTGTGAATGTCTGAGAAACACGTAAAATTTGTAAAAACATAAATCTCGCAATAGATCGCATATACCATTTTTTACCCTTCTTACAAAGAAGTATATATAAATATATGTACATATGTATATAAATATAGGTATATATCTTGGGAAATCGCCATTTAAGACAAGGCCTGGTGGGCCTAGTGATACATATAACGAACCCAGCTCAATGAAATGAGCACTTATCTGTGTGTGTAGAGTATGTATGTAACGAAATTTCTAACTCAGTTTCTCAAGCAACTACTGAACCGATTTGAATGAAACAATATATGAAAGGTATTGTGATCTCATACGTCGTTTTGGAAATTTATTGGAATTGGTTTACTGGTTCCGGACATACCCCCGGGGAAGTGGTCAATTTCGGACTTAAATCAAAACCCATTATGTTACACCTCAAATTAAATGAGAATTCAGAAGTAAGTTCAATAGCAATGATATTACGAGTCCAGAACCACATTGGTCACATCTGGGTTGATGTTCCGGCTACTCCCGGGAATGTGGCCAGATTCGAATTTGGGTCAAAACTCATCATGCGATACGTCAAACAACATGAGAACTCAAAAATAAGTACAATGGTGATGACATCAAGATTCCAGGACCACAATGGCCACATCCGGGTTCGTATTCCTAGTACTTCCAGGAAAGTGTAAAAAGGGCCAGATCTCACGATAGATGGATCAATTGAGGTTTGTATTTTCCAACAAATGTACATATAATTCACATGTAACGAATTCACTTCTTGCTTTCTTCCTTAGCGTTTCAAGCTTATTGCTTTCGCTTGTTGCTTCGAACTTTGCTTGTTGTTACTAAACTTCAAACCCCATCCCCCCTAGAGCATAAATTGTACATGACCCTTCAAAGTTCAGTGACACGCTTTTTGTTTTTTTCTGAAACCATGAAATTCCACTCCGTTCTTCGATATGTAATTTGGAATAAATCAATCCTTCCCCACAATGCAGCCTAATAGGATTAGACGATTTCCTATCGGAAAATGTACAGAAGAGTGTAAACATTTATCTAATTAATCCTCTTTTGAGTTTAAAAAATCATTCGATTACTTGTGTATAAATAACGCGATATAACTTCTTCTGTTAACGAAGGCGTTACGAGCGTGAACTGACCCGTGCGTCGCTAGTTACCACATGGACACGTAAAAGCGAACGAGTTGACAGAATGTTTGAAGTGTGGAGATGACAGAACGAATGTCAGCGAGGATGATGAGCAGAAATTGAACGATTGAAAACAAGAGAAAACCAAAGGAGGCATTTTATTATATACTATATTCTAGACAAATCTGCTTCGAGTTCTAACCTTAAATGACTAAATTAGACTAAAGAAATTCCATTTATGTGAGTAGATGTTAAACTAAATTCTTACTGTAAACTTTAAAATAACATATCTTTAGGAACACATGAAAACCTATCGAAGAAGTTACGTATAGAGAAGTAGGAAGTAATAAAAGGTCACTGAAATTGTAAGAAGCCTATCTATGTAGCTGATATGAGCTTAAGATAATAATGATTTACTTATTTCCATCTTTATAGCGCTACATTTAAAAAAAAATTGAAATTGTCGAAAGAACAATGAGTATGAATACACAAAATATTGGTAAGCTTAGTTTTAGCTTTTTTTTTCAAATTGGTATGCTTCAAATTATTTTCTATTTTCGTTCCTCTTAATACAAATAGAATTCAAAAGAAAAAGTCTGCTGGAAGCAACTAAAAGTATTAAAGACCACGAAGACAAACGAAGAAAAATAGAAAACATTATTTATGATCAGATTCAAGATGATGAAGGTGGGGATGCAAAACGGATATTGAAATGTTTTTGGGCAGATTATAATCGTCGATGGAAAAAAGCGCAACGGAAAGTTGAGAAGTTCAACAGAGAAAATGTCGACTGGTTGGAAGAGTACTTGATTTTTGACCAACCAATGTCTGACAACAGAAAAACGAAAATTGGAAGACCCCAAAAGAACTTTGACGAACTTTGTGAGAGAAGTAAGCGGTTGAAAGCTACAGAGCTAAGAGCTAAGTATACAACGGAAGAGCTTGTATTTGCTGCGCAAATGAGTCTAAGAGCTGATGGAGAAACTGAAGCTGTCAATATGCTGATGAATCGCGGGAAGGTTTGTATTAAAGATGATATAACTGTAACACAATTAAGCATTCAATTTTGTATCTAATGTTCATGTTGGACTTGATTGAAAACCTGATGCATGAGATATGTAGATTAAGATCAAATTTACCAATCATTTCTTCGAAAACACAGTTGTTTTGAGTTATTTTTGATTTATTGTGCAGATTCGTACCAGAACGACGAACGATCAGGCTCTTGCGGTATTACTGGATGCAAAGTTATCGCAGAGGGGTTATCAGGTTATTCGTGAACATACTCAAGAATCGTATCCTTAAGCTTCGCCCAGTCAAATATTGACTAAAATGTTTAAAATGGCTTTTCATTACACCTATTGGATTTTGCATATTCAATTTTGATCAAAATAAATCAACATCAACAACAAAAGGATTAACAAAAAGCATAATTTGTTAATACGAAAATGCTATACTCATTTCCTGACTTGTTTTACCAGACTTTAATCCGGCTTCTCTTGAATACAGTTTAAAACAAACAAGCAGTTTATCGGCTGTCTATCAACCAATACATTTTAGTTTCAGAAGATGAAAAGCTTATTAAACACGTAGTGAGTAATAGATTGTTAATGTGTTGGCCATCCAAACCAAACAACCTTCTAGTGATTTTGTGCTAACGTAAGAACCACTACATTTGTGGTTCTTACAATCGGAAAAATAACACATAGTTAACCTTTTTTTATGGCCGGTTTCGGACTCATCTTTGGAAGGATATCCAAATGATTACAATAAGAAAACAAACACACAGACACACACACACTACCAAGAAGTCATGTAAATGTCGGTGAAGAAACGAGAAAATCAAGTCCAAGACGAATTACATCTCACGTAAAAGTATTTAAAAAGCAATTTCATCTCCGGACATCTCGTTCAAGGGAAGCTAATCTTTGCGAAAACACAACATATCCTTTAAAGTCAGGATGTTCTTATAGACTGCCTGTAGTCCATGTTTAATAAGCTACTTTGAAGGATTGGTCAATTTATTCTCTTTTACCTGTCTTACAAACAAAATTGCGACCGCGATTGTATACAATCGCCTCGGCCCGTCCCTGGGTTGCCTTCTTTCAGTTCAACAAGACACCTTTGAATGTGTACCAAATTACTACTGGTCTGATGAAGTGATTCTTAGCCGTGACAGAGATCATAGAACTAAAATTTAATATACTCCGTGTTGTTTATATTTAATTGATGTGAAGATTGTAGGAGTGGACATCGATGCGAGTCTGGGCCCCGAAATTTTGGATAAGTAGGCGGTTAGCCTTCAAGAACTCTCTGCTTCCCCCAGTTCAGACTTGCTGGAAGTGCAAGTGCAAAGTGCAAAAGATGATAAAAGTATCGCAGAGTGAAGGTGCCCTCCTCGCTTCATAGAGTTGGGCAAACTTGACTACCTGTACGATTGTTGGACTTCGGGTTATGATCTGCCAAAAGTGCAAGCAGACTTCGAGGCATAGCAATCGCAGTATTGCCATCGCTGGATACACTGCCGTAAGGAATGATACAACGTATAGGCGCGGCGGGGGAATTGTTGAATACTATAAAGAACATCTGAACTGCTCCAGGGTTTCCGACACGGTGCTAACAGCAGAATCGACTGATTTGACGGAATGTTTAGCGTTGGATTTTCGGGTGGGCGGACACAAAATATTGCTCAAGGTTGTCTACAATCCTCCAGATAACGACTGCACATCTTTTCTGATGGAGAAGCTGGCTGATTACGCTAGTCGCTATGAGGGCGTATTTCTGGTAGCCGACTTTAACACTGACATGCTCCGACCTAGTAGCAAGCGAGTGCTGTTTGAATCGATGCTTGTTAGTCATTCGTTGTCATCTCTTAGTGCGGAACCAACATTCTTCCACGGTAGAGGGTGCTCGCAGCTCGATCTCTTACTAAGCAACGACAGTGAGAATGTTTTGCGCTTTGGCCAGGTTAGTTTTCCCGGCTTATCCCAGCACGATCTCATTTTTGCATCCGTAGACTATGACATCTCTCAGCCTTCTAATCGGTTCACCTACCGCGATTATGCAAACTTTGACTCACGCGCTCTGCAAAACGCTGGGCTGTCTATTCCGTGGAGGCAATTCTACGAGTGCGAAAATCCAAATGATGCCATTGAATTCTTCAATGCGCAAGTTAAAACAGTACACGATTTGTGCATCCCTCTGCGTTCCAGTACCATTCGCCGTCGTCCCAACCCGTGGTTTTCTGATAGTGTTCGTCAGTCACTACTTGAACAAGACTTAGCATACAAGGATTGGTTGCAGGCTTCACCGCAATTAAAGGAAAAAAAGTGACTGCGGTACAAATTGCTGAGGAACCGTGCTAACACAAAAGTATCTCAGGCTAAACAGCAGTACTTGATCCGATTCTTGGATGACCGGGCTCCATCAAAAACCCTATGGCAACGAGTGAAGAGCCTTGGAATTGGCAAGGAAAAATCGACGCGGCCATGTGAATTCGATTCAGATGATGTGAACCGTACATTCTGGGCCAACTTCTCGAACAGTAGCTCTCGAGAGACCCCACATTTGCGGTCAGGACCAACTTTGGCGCACAGTTTTTCTTTCAAACCTGTTCAATACTGGGAAGTCGTAAATGCTATCTGGGATATAAAATCGTATGCTATTGGGCTGGACTGTTTACCTATCAAATTCATCAAGATCATCCTTCCGTTAGTTGTTCAGCACATAATACATTTATTCAACCTGTTCATCCGCTCCTCAACCTTTCCTGAATGCTGGAAGCATGTGAAGATCCTGCCATTGAAAAGGAAAGCGCATTTGAATGACATCTCTAACCTGCGTCCAATTAGTATACTTTGCGCACTGTCTAAAGCTTTTGAGAAACTACTCAAACACCAAATGTACCCTTACATCGAAGCTAACCGGCTATTGTCTGACTTTGAAGCCGGTTTTCGCAGTGGTCAGAGTATCAAAACTGCTGTTCTCCGAGTACATGATGACTTGGCAACCACCGTCGACAAAAAGGGTGTAGGAATTTTGCTACTGTTGGACTTCTCCAAGGCGTTCGATACCATACCTCATAGCAACCTATTGGAAAAGCTTCAAACCCAGTTCAACTTTTCACCTGCTGCCAAAAACTTGATGAGGTCGTACTTGTGTGGTAGAAAACAAACCGTTTATTGCGATGATCGCTGCTCAAACAGTGCTGAGGCGCCATCTGGTGTCCCCCAGGGCTCAGTTCTTGGTCCCCTACTATTTTGCTGCTATATTAACTACCTACCATCGGTGCTGAAATATTGCTCTATCCAGATTTACGCTGATGATGTACAATTGAGCATTCGTCGGTTGGGTCCATGTACACCGGAGCTGATACGGTTGGTGAATGCGGATCTCGAACGAGTTGGTCTCGACGAAACCATCTTTACGTGAACCCGACAAAAAGTAAGGCAATGTTCATCACAAATCGCCGTCGTAATGTCAGTGCTCCACTCGTTCCAGGAATTGTGATGGACGGTCAGAGCATCGATTGGTCGGACAGTTTCATCAACCTAGGAATCGTATTCCAAAATGATCTACAAAGGAATGGTTTGATAGCTCAACAATGTGTAAAAATCTATGCAAGTTTGCGCACATTATGCTGTTGTACTTCAGCCGCTCCAACTACTATTAAGCTGAGACTAGTCAAGCCGTTGATCTTGCCACATTTTTTGTGCGGCGATGTTCTACATGTCCGTCCCAGTGCAAGTTCCTTAAATCGACTTCGTGTGGCGTTACTCATGTGTGCGGTATGTCTATGGGCTTAGTCGCTACGGCCATTTTAGTCACCTGCAGCAGAACTTAATCGGATGCCCATTGAAAAATTTCTACGCACACCACTCCTGTGTTTTTCTAAGGAACCTACAGATAGCTCAGGCTCCTGCATTGCTTCATGAAAGACTTATCCAATCTCGTGGTCGCCGCTTGCAGAACCTTGTGATTCCATCCAACAACACGCCATGCTATGCAAATTCCTTGTTCGTGCGAGGTGTGATAAACTGGAATTCATTGCCACCCATAGTAAAACGTGCTTCAACGGAAGCAAATTTCAAGAGAGGCTGCATTAACTTTTGGAACCGTAATATCTAGATTAGTGTTTTATTAAAAATTGAGTAGTATTAATTGTAAAGAATGTCAATCGTGAAGTTTGTTGTATTGTACTTGTCATGAATCGGAGGTAGTAATTTTAAAAGATGTTTATCTTACGCTACTGGACAATAAATAAACAAACAAACAAACAAACAAGCAGGGACATACGACCTCTCACTGCGGTAATAAGGCACGCTGCTCAACTTGCAGGGAAAAGCATGAGGCTGGTCCCTGCGGAGATAACACACTAAAATGCGTTTTCTGCTAAAGAACTCCTCCCATGCTCTCTCGTCGTGCCCGGCGTACAAACAACACGGGGAAAAATTGGAACGTTCTCTAAAACAACGTTCCAGATAATCTTTTGCTGAAATACTTTAGAGAGCGTCGCCATCACCCGATGCCAATACAAATCCCTTTGCTCCACTGTCGGATGACGAGTCTGATTCTGACTTGGTTGAGGAGGGAACATCTTTCAGTTTTCCAGATGGGTTTGCTTAACGGAAGCGAAGACGCATCCGTCCACGGAAAGTAGCTGAACAGAAGCCCCAAATCAGCTTGCCCCTTTTCAAGGAGTGGTGGTAAAAGGTAAAATCCGAATCCTTCGGGTTTTCTTAGAACTAACTACACATAGAACTTCCCATCCCTCCCAGGGACATCCAAATCCCCCGATTCCCCGATTTCAAGAACAGAAGCCCGTCATTATCTAGGCTGCTCTGATTTGATGATATCGTGAAAGGTATCTTCAAGTACCTCGACATTTTTGATCCTCTTAAAAGCTTAATATCGATTGGACAAAGTTCAAGACAGCAATATATAAAGCCGTAACGACTGCAGAAGAGCTTCCACCGCTGGAGGAATATAACTTCCTCTCCAATCTGATTTCGGATAGAACGTTTCAAGCTCAAACTCGACCAGTTCCACGAACATTATTTCACAGGAAACCTCCGTCTCCATGGTGGGATCAGCAGTGCACCGTTATTTACCGTAAAAAGTCCGACGAGTTTAAAGTTTTCCGTAGAGGTAGAAAACCTGAGCAAACGAACACGGCACTCAAACGCGAATTTAAGAGTTTCATTCGTGGACGGGCTATCGCGTTAAACGTTGATGAACACTCTTTGTAACACAGGGTGAGGTTCCGTAGCCATCTACAAACAACGAGAGCGAGGAATACTAGGACCAATGGATCCTCAAGTTCACGCGAATTCTTTGTCCAGATTTTGTTTTTCGATAGATAGATAGGTAGATTCAATAGAAGAGATTGGCCAGCCCTTTTCAATGGTAAACCCGCCCACCGGAACTGCCCAATGGTATTACTTCATGGAGAGTCTTGGCCACTATGGTGACATTTACCTCTTACTCAATACCTGGACCATTAAGCTCTCACCAACCTTGGTTGAGCCATTCAGCTCGCATTCTCTACGCAATCGACACAGGTAGTCTACCCTAGTCTGGTGGAGGTTTCTCCAGCAGTGGAAATTTTCCCGAAACCGAATGACCATGAGCCATTTAGCACCCACGTACTGATGCAATCGAACCGAGAAGAGTAGTCTCCAACTGCGGATCTATCATACAACGACAGAGAGTTCCCGACGTTGGAACATCCCCCGAGACAGATAACCCGTTACTCCACTCAACCACTGGCTTCATGATTCTCCCGCCATGTTCGCTGTAGAGCTGACATGAATTGCGTAATGGCTCCGTTGATCGCATTCCACGCATTTTCGTCACGACACTTTCTATAGACAGCGTTAACTGGGCTGGTATCTGCCCCGCTGATGGAAAGTATCTCGCTTCGCAATGATCCGAATCATGGTTAGTCAAAGGCCCCGTGCTCCGGTGTCTCTTGGACGACTGTGCACTCCGGGCAAAACCGTGACGCTGCGTGTTCGAATCGATGCATGTATTGCATGAAGCAACCATGGCCAGACAGAAACTGCGTAAGGTAAAAATTTACAAATCCATACTTCCTTTGCACCCACACAGACAGATCCTGAGCTGTTGCGTCCATCGGAATTTACAAATTTTTATGTTACCGCAAAAATTGCTATAATTCTATGTTACCGTACTGCTCAATACATATTCTCAAGGTATAGCGATTACGTTGCCGCAGCGATTTACACGAGGAATAAAAAAAAGCTTGCGAAATTTCTCCAAGGGCTTGAGCATGTGATAAATTTCCCACTTGGTCTGAACGCTTCAGAAATGACCCTGCCTATCATTAATTATTCTACGAGCTACGTGAATCCATTAGAAAAATCTAGCCAATGCCCTTGTACGTTACGGTTTCTTGGCTGTGCAGGTTAATTAATAATGGAAACAAATAGACTCCTGAAGGAAATCACTTGACATGACGTATTCTTGTCGCCGTTCTTTCTCATTATTATTCATGGAAAGAGTAATCAAGCGGAAAGGGACTTTACGAGACAGATTGTATCACTTCTATGTTTGTACAGGAAGCAAGTGATTCCCTCGGAAGGGGCATGGCAACAAAAGGTGAAAAACAAATTATCTCTTTGAAGTTTAACGCCGGAAAACGCAGCTCTTTTCTAGCCTGGGGTGTCATTTAAATATTCACGAAAACGGCACTGTAACTCGAAAAACTTATTAGAATTGTTCAAAACCTGTTTTGCACGTAAAATATTAAAATTGTGGGTCCCCAGTTTATTTTCAGGTCAGTTAGTTGATTCTCCCTGACTAGTACAAGATAATTTTTTTCGCTTCGGGAAAAGTTCAACTAGATTTTGTCCAAAATAAACAAATCCTAATAGATAGAGGAAGAAATCTCTTGAATTACGCTACATTGTCGGGTAAAAATCATTCATCCTGACAGCAGTAAAATTTCGATTTCGAGACTACTAGCTTGAAGTTTCTATCGATATCAAATAGCTTCGCAACTTGAAAGCAGCGCAAACAGCGTCTTCAACCAAAATTCGTCTTCGTTCGTTCGTCTTCAATTTATTCGTGTTTCTTTGAAGCTACTTCGATGCGGACGAGTGAAATAATGCTCTACTTTGATCAGTTCTTGTTATATAAGGCAAATTAATGAAGCTTTCATCATGATGAACAGTGAAAATATATTCATTTATACTATTTTTACATCAACATATTTCAAACAAAAGAAATACAGATGGCGATTTATGGCTGGGAGACGAGCTTACTTTGGACTTCGGAGTAACAAATGGTTCGATGATAAAAGGAGCGCAACGGGCAAGGTGGACAGACCAAGAGGAAGGCTTTCGACTTCCGTGGTTGCTGCAATCAAGATCTAAATTTGAAGTTTGGGGAACAGAATTTTCACTTCCACCGGGGATTTTTCAACAAATGTTTACTTGTGTGGAACATCCTTGAGGTAAATTTTTCAAACCTGTTCGTTTTGATAAAGCTGCGATGTGTAGACTTAAATACGAGAATAACTCTTACCTAGGTTGTATATGGAAAATTGATTGGATTCCATGGCACTTTAACTTAGTTGAAAATATATGCCTTATTTACGCCTCAGCTAAGGTTACGAGAGTAGAGGTTATTAAATATTGTTTATGTCCTTCGAACATTATTAAGGTGGTTTTCAGCCATGGATATCACACTTAGCCACACATGACACGGGACAATCGGTTTCAATGCCTTTCCGAAGGTAGACCTGACAAGAGAAATCTTCCGCTCAGAAAAATCTCATCGAACTCCGCGTGAATTGAACACAGATACCACTACATCATCGGCGCCGGTAGCCCTTCGACAAAAATCATATTTAAGATCAACAACTAGATTTACACTGAGTGTTAACAACAACATTTCTGTTTAAATTTGTTGTTTTTTCTATTATTTATGTTTGCTTCATCACTATTTTAGTATATATTTATATTTCAGTTTTTCAGTTGGGTGTAATTTAAAATATAAAATGTGTGCGTCTAGTTGGAAAATGGTTGGCTAATCCATAGCTACCACTGGTCGCGTAACTGCTTGTATAAAATAAACACAACTGGGGACCTTAGCCTCTTGTCCAGTAGCTCCTACCTACCAGTGGTGCCAAATAGGGAGGGACAAGCAACCATACAAAAATCGGGTAACCATCCCCGATTTGACCTTGGTCCTATGATAACAGATGATGGGAAGTCATGGAAGGCTCCAACCAATTTAAACGTCTGTTCTCTAAGTCCAAGGTGGCTCAAAACGGTGTCTGGTGTCCATGTTAGGAGCTGTCATGATCCCAACGTGTGATTGGGTGGTGGCCAATCGACAGCAGAATGTGCTAGTTGAGAATCATATTCAGTGTGGGCCTGTTCATAAACCACGCAGACTTTTTTTCACAAATCTCAGGCCACCCCCTCCCCCCTTGTTGACTTTTCTAAATACATTGTTTTTCAATTTTGTATGGAGCGGAGACTTCGATCAAAGCCCATCGTCCCCCCAGAAAAGTCTACATAGTTAATGAATAGTCGCAGCGAGCATAATCAACGTGCCAGTGCCGTTGGTGTAGTGGTACCCCGAGCAAAGGATTATACCAAATTGATAACAAATTCTAATACCAGGTTATCATTTTTTGATCACTGAATATGTTATCATTGAGGCTGAATAAACAGCCAAAATAATAGAATGAATAACAAAAACATACTCGTTGAATATCATAATAATAACTTATTTTGTTATCACTGCGAACAACTTGATAACAAATCCTGTTTTGTAAGCAAATTTATTGAAATAGTTTCAAATTATGTTATCACTTTGAAATCAAATTCTCATGCTAATAACTGAAAAAAATATTTCGATTAAAAGCAAAATTTCTTGTTCAATTATGCTTAAAATATATATAGTTTCACAATTCAACTAATAACGTTCATAAAAAATAGTATTTTCAAAATGATAACATATGATAACTAAATTTACCAATGGTGATAACTAAATCTGTTAAGCGATAACAGCGGAAATCAAAACGATAACTGGTATAACAGAACTTGTTACTTATATGATATCAGCTTGTTATTTTCCTTTGCTAGGGAAGCGTGACTGCTACTTGGCACCCCAGTGAGTCTGAGTACAATTCTAGTCGGCGGTGGTTTTTCTTCAGGGCCTCCTACAGTTGGTCCGCAGCTCGTTTTTGTGGCGGGTTGAAACGCCTTCCAGCATGACCGGTGCTAGAATTACTTCTGACATGTCTTGCTTCTCAATTCCTTTTTTGAGTCGTTGCCATGTGAAGCTGTTTTCACTACCATAATCACCTGAGGGTATTTAGGCTCACCTAAAGCCGTTTTCTTAGTAAACAACTGGTTCCAATACTCCTCAATTCTGTATTCTGTACTTAAGGTCTGCACTTAGCATTTTAACAAGTTCCTTTCGTCAATAAGAAGATCACAGTTGACCTGAATCGGAAGTAACTTGGCTCACAACATATATGTATACTTAGAGCTTTCACTGGAGGCAACGGATGGTGGGATACTATTGAAAAATTTATAAGGATTAAGCCTTGCCTTAAAAAGTATATTAACTTCTTCAGGGCTAAGGAATCATACGCGACCCCAAAAGGACAATGGCTGTATAAAATAACACAGACTGAATAAAATTGTACACTGCCTTCGGCAAATGTGTTTTCCATAAATTTTTCAATCTGAATTTTTTTTTAACTTATGAGTTTAAGACTTAATTGACAACTGAATATGAAGCAGTTCAGGAAGAAAAAAATAATGCCTTGTTAATAGTGTAAAGCGTTGTTTTAGAATATTGTACATATGCATACGTATTATTAAATTCTCGATGATAAACGTTATATATTTTTGTATCTTTCTGAGAGATTCTAGGTCATCCAAAATGTACTTGAGTTCAAAACTTCAGATCTACAGTTGTAACAGTAGCTTTTGGAGATATTTAAGATAAACGGCGATGATCTAGGTCATGCAGACTGTCCTTGAGTTCAGAATATATGATCTACCGTTGTAATAGTAAGTGTTTAGAGTGTGCGACGGAACAATGTGTATTTAACAATAATGATTGAATCCTGTGGAAGGCGCATAATACAACATAATGCAACAATCTTGGGATATTCTAGGTACTCAAAACTGTCCTTAAGTTCAAAACATAAGATCTACGGTTGTAACAGTAGTTTTTTGAGCTATATATTGTGACCATATGTATTAAAACATATTCAATGAACCTATTGGAAGGTTACGGCACGAATTCAAGATATACATGAAACAGTTAATATTTTCGAACGTAAATATACACAAGAAGATAGTCTAGGGCATCCAAACTGTCTTGACATTTAGAACTTAAGATTAATGACCGGAACAGTAAATTTTAGGCAATAAGAGTTACAAAAAAAATCAAACATATTCAATTAACATTCTCAAAGTAAAAACTCATTATAAAGCAACATGTTCCAGGTAATCCAAACTATCCTTGAGATTAAAACATAGGACCTACAGTTGTAACGAACGCTTTCTGGGCTATGAAACACTACGATATGTATTGAAACATAGTCATTGAATATTTTGGAAAAACAACAGACATTATTAGATAAACTTTGGATGTTCTCGGTTGTAAAAACTTTCCTGGAATTCCAAACATAAAATCTACAGCTGTGAATTTTATGTTTGGAATTGTAGCTTTTCGGATTAAACAAAGTAACAATATGTATCTGACCAAATTAAGTGGGTCTTTTTGAAGGTCAACCGATCAACAGGTCAAACTGCCCTTGGATTCAGAATTTGAGATCTATAGTCATATAGTTAGCTTTATAATCTATGAGAGGTTACGATATTCATTCAAACACATTCAGTGCAGCTTCTGTAAGCTCATCAGTCATTATTAGATCATCTCTGGATGTTCTGGTTCATAAAAACTGGCCTTGAGTTCAGAACTTAAGATATACGGTAGTAACCGTAGCTTTTTGGGCTATACAAAGCTACGATACATATTCAAATATATTCAATTAATATTCTGAAACGTCAACCGACATCATTGGATAATATCGTTAGTTTCAGGTCATTCAAACCGTCCTTCAAAACTTAAGTTCTACAATTGTAACAATAGCTTTATGAGCTATAAAAAGTAAAGTTCATTTGTTTGGAATATTCCAAGATTATGTCATAATGTAAGTTGGTCTTCCAGGAAATTCAGGCGGGATAGCGTTCGCCAGGTCATCTAGTTTTTTGGTGTATACGTGAGCGAAAATAGTGACTGTAGTGACCATTTTCCGAAAAATAGTGACTTTAGTGACTTTTGGATGCAAATAGTGATTTTTTAGTGATTTTTTAGTGCTGAATAGTGACCAAATCACTATAAAGTTACCTGCTACCAACCCTGTAAGTTGTGCACAGCGCTCTCAGTTTTATGTTAGTAATCATTCATAGTTTTTTTTTCCACACCGAAGACAACCAAATGAGTACCAACTGAAGTTAGTGAAAAAAAATGCAGTACGTTTTTAAACATGAATAGTAGCTCAGCTTGTAAATCGGAAGAGAACATATTTTCGCACCTATTATCTGATTCAAGCAACTTCATGAGCCAGATGTTATCGAAAGGACAGACCATGCTAACCCGTGACAAGAGACGCGAAGGACAAAGAAGAGTATGAGTAAGAGATAATATTTAAAGTTGTTTATTTTTATTAAAAAATTTCACTATTCATATTTATTCATATTTAGTATAACTATGAAATATCGCAACCGTTGTTAATTATTCATGAATTTATTCTAAATTCCAAATGTTGTTGATTAAACTTAATCGTTAAAAATAATATATTTTCAAAAATTAGGAAGAATTACACTGAATATAACACTGAATTTCCCTATTTTTTTATAATTTTCATAGTTATTATAAAATTAAATAATAGATTATTTTCATAAAAATATAGCCTAAAAATGACCTAATTTTGTTAACAATTCCCAAGTTTGATTCGATTTTGACCTTTTCTTAATAAAAATTATTTATTTTCAAGAGATTGCTATAATGCTTTATTCAAATATATTCAATTAATTATTAATAACTTTTAAAAAAATCAATTAAGCAGTTAATTAATGTTTTTAAAATAACAAAGGATTCCTGTTTGAAATTATTTATTTAAATTATTATTTTTTACTGTGCTAATTTATTTTGAAACAGTTTTTCTTAATTATGATGCCCAAAAAGAGTTTGGTCATTTAAAAATAATTATTCAAGTTTAAATATTTTAAATTTTCATTGAAGTGTAGAAATTCAATTTTCTTAAAACTAAGAAGAATTGCTATTTGAAATATTGTTATATCTAGTAACTATTCACTTTCCTATTAATAGGTTTGAAAGCTTAAGTTTAAATTATTGTTATTTGAAATTTAACATTGATTCGTATGATTATTTATATCAAATTGCTATAGAAGTTTTGCTATACAATCTTAACTGTGAAAATTTACCGATGTACAAATTTAGGATCTACATTTAAAATAAATTTAATAAGCAAGGTTAAAACTAGTTAATATTATTTATTGCAATTATTTTTTCTAAGTACATAAATTGTAAATGTAAAGTATTTAGAGAAATAAAATTATTTGGTATTTTATTCATATTTATCATACCTAAAAAATTTCAAATGTAAATTACACTGTGAAAATTATAATATTTTAATAAGAGTAACTCTAAAGTCAAGAAATTTTGATTTATTTATAGAATCAGGGTCGAACCAGATTAAAAGATCACTACTTTGGGTTTACCACGGTATCCGAGTATACTAAAATAACAAACTGGTATCGAATTAGTAACAATTTTTATTATTGTAGATGTCGCTTTGTGCTCAGGTGTTATCGCATAAAAAACTGTAGTTTTTATGGCTGTAAATGCTATGATCAAACAATAATAATCTGATATTATAATCTTGTTATCAATTTGGAATGCATCTTTGTTCAGGTAAGCTCTAAAAAGGATTGGCTTTAAATATCGTCCACATCTAGTGGACTGCTAAATGTTTGCTGAGTATCACATTGATTGTTTCCGGTATAAGAGTAGCTGGACACTGGCGATCGAGATTTAATCCAAGGATTATATCAGCTGGAGTTAACTTCCATAAATGTGTTAGAAGAAAATTTGTTTGTGACATAGAATATTTTTTAATAAAAGAAACTTATTAGCTAGATGTTCTCAGCCTTTCTTAACCCATTTCCGTCCGCTGTTGCGTATACGCAACAGTGGTTTTGAAAAACTCGTGTATGCATGTACGTTGAATACGATCAAAAGAAATTAGTTTGTTTGAAAGGTATATCCTTTGGCTATCTTACTGACTGTGTTCACACACACACCAATAGACCAAAAAACTCACAAATTGCATTGTATGAGTTGGTACATGTCTTATGGACACAATTTCAATCATAAACTAGAAGTAACTGGTTATATTTTTTGTCGTTTCACAATGGGAATATGTTCACAAAAGGCCAAATATTATTTGTAGCTAGTTAACCATCCATTAAGGTGTGGCTGAGTGTGTACCATTTGAGCTTAAAATGTATGTTGCATTCTATTTGTCGAGCAATGCGCCAGTGTTGCGTATACGCAACATGCTGTCACGGTGTTCCTAAGCGTCAAAAAAAAACCTCTAAAAATGCTAAATTTCATTAATGCATCCACAAGACTTATATTTTGATACGATATCGTCGAAAAAAAATGTTTTGTGGAAAACGGCGAAAATGGGTTAAAGCAGATTAAAAGTCGAAACAACGAAGCCCTAGACACTGTGCCACCAAACATTACTTCACAGTTGTGTAATTTTATGAAAACTTCCAATGAACGGAGATAGCGCTAAATAAGAGAAGCTAATACGAATAGAAAAAAAGTGGTCACAGTAAGAAGACAATATAGAATAAACACTTTATACGACGTATATGTTTATGGCCGTGTAAATCGTGGCCGGCAGCAGTCAGAATAAATCAGCTGCAATAACCATAAACCTTTGGCTACGGCATAAAATTGATTTTATTGCTGCTGTTGGTATCATTCTTTGGCTACCGAAAATCAATACTTAGGAAACATTTTAGTACCAATTATATTGTGGCAACAACGTGCTCAAAAAATATTCGCGTGCCAAGTTAGAGGTCTACAACATTTCTTGGCCAGCATCATGACAGTTCATTCCTCTTCCCTTGTGTTTTACTGCCGTGGTCCAAGAGTTGAGTTGAGCAAGTGAATTTCATATTCATGTCACGGCAAATGGTTCTTGAAAAAAAAAAAGTAGCTATCTGATGCTTCTGCATTCGAGCGAGAGAATGTTCTGCATTTCTTTGAATGTCTCGTTAAAAAATATCCAATGAAGAAAGTTTCCAATCTATTTTGTTTGGATGAAATTTAAAGTTAAATGATTAAAAGTTTGCGAATTAAAAGAGCTCAGCAGATGGAAGATATTTTAAAGAGAGGATAGTTTTTTGCAGCATGGTCAGCATTGTATTTATACTTTAATTAGTGATTTTCAGTCTTCTATCAGCCGGGATGAAAACGTGAAACGTGTTTGTTTATGACATGGCTTGAAAGGGTACTAGAAGTGTTCAAAAATGAATTGAAGTAAAAAAAGACAGTTTTAGGAAGGCGCTGGAAAGGAACTACGAAAACTAAATCCATGATGCAAATTTTCCCTAAAAACCGCCCTGAAATTAGAGGTTCACGTTCTTCGATACCACAGTGATGTTCAAGCAATCCATCTCTTCCAACGCCCTTTTGAAGTAAAAGTCTAGCCAAAATACCACATTATTTCCCACATGGTACATTAGACTAAAGACGACCACTTCCGGCAGGCATTTGGTACTATAAATCTGCCCCTTTATAGCAAATCCCGTGGAAAAGAAGACTGGCACAGAACATCCCTTACGCAGAAAAATCTTCTTCGGGAACTGCTCACCTCCTTGGTGGTGTATTTCAACAAGAAGGATTTCACCATTTTCCCCTCGGTTACAATTCAGCTTTTCATAGACTTTGTGGTTCCTCTCTATGCTCTTGATGGTCTTGTAGATTCCGGATCTGCTTTATCTCATCGCCACGATGGAGCAATTTTTTACCCCGTAACGGGTGTCCACTAAAAAATGAGAATGATTTCAATACTTTTCCATCAGAACAAAAACGGCCGCATAGAAATGTCACTTTAGATGAATGAATCGTTGCACTCTCCAGAAAATTTTCATACACTCTTATTTCACTCTAACATGTTCAGTCGTGTTCAGCATGCCGTCGAAACAGGAAAAACTGCGCGCGCGCGTTGTACAATTCTTTCAAGCGAACGAAGATCGTGGAAAAAAATACACGGTGGACCATTTTTGTCGTGAAAAAGTTCCGGTATCCACCGTATACCGTATCCTGGCATGCATGAGAGTAACCCGGAAGAAAGGTTGCGGCCGTCCAGCGAAAATAATGAATGAGAAAACGCTCCGCTCGCTGCGCAGCATGTTCAACAACAAGGATTCGGTAAGTCAACGGGAAGCAGCCCGAAAGTTCCATTGTTCGAAGTCACTCATCTGCAAGACGCTAAAGAAAGAAGGAATAGTGTGTAGAAAGAAAACCAGATCCCCAGAGTACACAGATGAGCAGATTCAAACCGTGAAATCCCAATGCCGCTGGATGACTCGGAATTACGGCGGAAAATCTTTCGTTCTGGACGACGAAAGCTACTTTCCTCTTTCGAAGTCTCAGATACCGGGAAACGACCGATTCTACACTAAGGACAAATCTACTACTCCTCCAAAAGTAATGTATAAGTTCAAGCACAAATTTGAATCGAAGGTTATGTTATACATCGTAATATCCGATAAGGGTATTTCGAAGCCGTGGTTCAAACCAAGCGGTTTGGCCATCAACCAGGAGGTGTACCAAAGAGAGTGTTTGCAGAAAATACTCATCCCATTTCTTAAACAACATCACTCGGATGGCAAATACGTGTTTTGGCCGGACAAGGCATCATCGCACTACGCAAAAAAACGCTAACGTTTTTGGAGAGCCAAAATATACCATATGTCCCAAAAGACCGGAATCCGACAAATTTGCCACAGTGCCGTCCTATCGAGGATTTCTTCGGTCTTTTGAGCTCCATGGTATACAAGGATAATTGGAAGGCCAAGAACACCAAGCAACTTACCAACAGGATCAAAAGCTGCATCCGAAAAATCGATGTGGCTGCCGTCCAACGGTCATGTTCCAGCATAACGACTAAGCTGCGCCGCACGGCGGACCACGGACCATATGACAATATTCACTAAACTTAGTTTGAAGATTTAAGTTGACCCTTTTAATAAAATAAATCAGTTTGAACAAAACTTCACTGGTATTTTTTTCCTGACCCATTCTTTTCGTTCTCATTATTTAGTGGACACCCGTTAGTACAGGTGGTAGTAAGAACATACCATCGACCAAAAGCTTTTCATTGCTTTTGCCATGGCTTTTGCAGAACATCTGATATCGCTGTCAAAGTTTGGAAGAGTTGTTGATGCTATTTTCAAGATTTTGAAGGACCTGGGAGCAAAGCGTGACTTTGTGTATCGAACCATTGGTACCGTATTGAGGAAGGGATCCTCCCTTAGCTCAGTCGGTAGAGGCGCAACTTCAAAGCAACACTATGCTAAAGGTGATTGGGTTAAACGAGTAATTTAAACCGTCAGGGAAAGAATAAGACGAACATTATAACGCTTTGTGCGTCCATTAGAAATTGTGCGGCCATTATAAAAATGGCCAAAGATTTTTTTTTTTAATTTTAAATAAAATTTTGTTCATTTCGTAGAGTCGTTTAAAAACTAATTGCGACACAACTAATCACAATTCAACTTGTAAGTGGAAATTCAATTCGCCTACTTCTACAACATTATCACAAGCCGTAAATCATATCCCGAAAATGAGGATAATAAACCTTTAAGGAAAATTCAAATCGCCATTGAGCATTTTTCAGTATAAAGTGTAAACAGTTTAAATGTGTAAACAGTTTAATAACAAAAAATCTTGAATCACTGCATTTTTTTTTGTATTCTGAATTAAAATATATCGTATAAGAAAATATCTTCAATAAAATCTTAATTTTCCATCCGATAATGAGTTTGGTTCAAGCTGTATTTTGGATGTTCTTATGCTTCACCAAAATATATCTATTAAAGACATCATTGAATATAACTATACTCAGCCCCACGCTTCCACATATATTTACAATCAACATTCAACTACGCATCCAGCTGAAATGGAAATGAACACTGATGGTGATATTATAATATTACTCGTAAAACCCACATTCTCAGCATTGACCACAAATACTAGAAGCACAATATCAAAATCGATCCAACCCTTCGAGTCTTCTGCTACTGACTAACTCATCAAGAGCTGCCAAATTTGAAAAGGATATATTTTACAGCGCTTCCAGTGTCCAGATGAAGAACCTAGGATCAGCGTGCAATGCGCATGAGTCTATCTGATTTCCTGGAAATCAAGGGTTGAGAAAAACACAACAACAACGTGACGTGTACCGCGCAAGCTATAAAAGTTCTGATGAACATTATGTGATTGCTGGACCTTCACAGGGCTAGCATAAGTTAGACAATGCCCGTAAAATATTTCTTACGGTTTATTTAAATAGAAAGCGTACATAGCAAGGCACCAAAAATTATAAATTTGAAAGAATCTGACGTTTGAACTTGACAAATCAATTAAAACCAACGATTTTCTGGCACAACTTGTATTAATTATTAAATTGTTTGAATCTTGACATGAAATTTATTGTTAATATCTACTCCACACTTGTCCAGAATGCGAAATTAGACAGAAAGATACAGCCTAAGTTTGAGTTTTAGAGCAATTTTGTCTTCCATAATATTATTCGCAATCGTAAGCTCCTTCTTTTTTTAGGATTAATAATGAGTTTTGAAAGTTATTTTTTCTTTTTTATTTATGCAGAAAAATTGTGGATAGAAAATTAAGACACAATTTGTTCTAAAATTGTTGCTTTACCTTCTCAAATAACCGATTTGGAATCTCTAAGGATATCGAGCTAGCGGCCAGTTCATGAGTAGAGCGCCTTGAGAGGAAATTATTATTTGCCTTATCTATTGATTTATAAATCAAAACGAGAGTCTACGTCCTCAGAAAAAATGCCTAAGTTTCGCTCAAAAAACTAAGCGCAACCGATGGTATGGTATGTGCCATCACTCATTGTAGCACGGCAACTAAGTCCTACAGCAATGGACTCTCCTCTCTGTTAGACTTGATCAATCTTCAATAACCACTGATTATCCTAATCATGCGATTGTATTAAGGGCCAAACACGGGTTGGGTAGATCGATAGACCACATAGCTTTTACGTATCCACAGAGGGATATGAAGAATCTCCTTCCAACAACAAGATAACAATTGGGCAAAAGAGCGAGCTATGCAACATTGGCATTCCCACTCTCCCCATATAGAGTGCTTCAACCGGGTGCCCTGATGGTCCCTCCCATTCCCATAAAATATTTATATAATAGTGTATGTATTTATGTGAATGAAAAATACTACAAACATTCGTATCTATTATAAATGACCTTCATTTGGTTGATCCTGTAATGCAAGAAATGTTGCAAAGCGTTAAAGTGTAGAGTTTTGTGGTTCAGCGCTTAAGCACGCTTTCGTTCAGCAATAATCGCAGTTCACCAAAGTCTTGATTCGAGGTATCCTGAAAAACTTTCTTAAATCTATTTTACAAAACTAACACGTATACATTTTAATTTACTGTTGCCATGGTCACTATTTGCTGCTTGATGCTGATTTTATAACATCAATCCGCTTTTATGCTGGCCTAATATGTAGTTATTGCTCCTGAGTTAGGAAAGCAGGGATGATTTCATTGGAAGGAATTAAAGACAAATGGACATAAAAAAAACAATATGTAATGTTTTAATCATCTATGAAGTAAAATCAATAAAACAATATTGTCAAATATAATGATCTTGTGAGGTATGATAACTTAATGACAAAGATTGAACCGTAAAATTAGACCCTAACTCAATGGCACAGAGCGCAGCTCAGCTCACATTTGGTAAAATGTCCGTTTGCAAACCGGAGAAATTAATTCAGTAATTAGTGCAATAGCCTATCACAGATTTCATTGCAGCCCCTTGTATTCAATGTACTAGATACTTCTAAATCATTAGAAGAGAAGAAAGAATCAATATAAAGTAATTAGAATATTTTTGGACGTTAAGCTAGGATTTATTTTGCTTTTGATTTTCAAATTTGAATTACTCAGCAATCTAGTCTTCCTATCGCCAATGTAAAGGGTGTCCATAGTTAAATTGCATCACTTTCAATAAGTTGTAACATTTTGTCCTTTGGGTTGATTTCAACGAAATTTTGGGTGAAATGACCTCAGCGTGTTTGCACTGCGTGAGTTTCATTGTGAAATGTGTCGTAGTTTCGAAAATGTTGTCGGAGGAACAGCAAGTGCGCGAGAACATTTTGCACACGCACCTCGACAACCCACTTCTTCCGCACCGAGCCTTCGGAAAGATGTTGAAAATTCACCAGTCTACAGTGTCTCGTGTCATAAAACGTTTCGGAGAACGGGGATTTGTTCGTGTGGTAAACGGAGCAAGCCTTTCGTGACAACTTCAACTGTAAATGATCAAGTATACATGAATGAATGCCTGAAAAAATATTGGGCTATAATGAAGCACGAAGTTCGTAAGCGTCCTAAAGTTGGAAATGTCCCAGGAAATGTGGAAGTAATGGTTGAAAGCGGAAAAATGTCGGTACAAGTGTTGTATAAAATCTTATGCGTGGTATTAAGAAGAAAGATCGGGCTTTTGGATTTGGTAAAGAAATACACTAAAATAAAAATACTTCAACCAAATTTACACATTGTATTTTATGCCCTGAATATTTCATGACAATCGGTTGCGATACTTGTTTTTGAGGACGAGTTTAAAGTGATGCAATTTAACTGTGGACACCCTTTAGCAACGTCAGAGTTATAGGTGGGCCGTGACGTGCTGAGCGAACAACAACACATTTGAAAGCTTTCCCCGTCATAAGGTAATAACTCTTACGTTTTTTGTTGAAGTAAACCTTAAACGGTAAACCTTGAAGTAAACCATTTGGAAACTCTTTTAGGAAAATCAAAATAATATACCTTTTTTGCAAAGAAACTGGTTAACTATAAGAAGTTGCTGACCGGTTAATGCCTAAAAACCATTTTGATGAAGAAAGTTTGGACTTCCAAGGGACAACAACTCTTCACCATTACTGGCTGACTAATATTCTTTAACAACAACTATTAAAAAACTCTAAACAAGAAGCGCTGCTTGCATATGGATCAAAAAGTTATCTAATTGACGGAATGTAGACACATGGATGCCGAGGTTAACATTTTATCTTTTTATTCTACCAACTTGCTGCTATTTCTCTATTTTCGATGATGGGGTTGTTTTTTGTTTTTTTTTTTTTTCAAATAGAATTAAAGTTCATTGCATCGTTTTTTGCAACGCCTCCTTCAATCACGTATGGTTTTACTCGTTGTTGCCCAGTTGATCACTTTAGTCAGTTTTCCAACTTTTCCACAACGTTCTGTGTCAACTGAAACACCTCCGCTCAATTCAGGGTACCCGAAATGAAATAAAATAACCTTAAATGCAAATCATCAACTTAATCAGATATGTTCATAGAAGGGCATTGTGGCGAGGTATTTATTCCATTTAACTAACTTAACTAACCAATTAACTAACTGCCAAGGTGAAGGCTTCCAATTCATGTAAAACATCAGTTTTTGTGTGAGTCTTGAAATTAGTAATGCTTTCTTGAGTTATCACATTCATTGCATCTTAAAAACTTGACAACGGATGGATTTAATGTTGGTGACAGTATTTGCGGAGGAGAAACTTTTAATTGTTCAACTACCCTTGAACTTTATATCATTGAGCAGTGTTTAATAGCGGTTAAACACTCCCGGGAACACGTTGTCGTTCTGGAGTTGTAGGGTGGAGGTGGAACGATAATTCAACTCGGATGAAAGCTTCATTTGGATGAGGAGAAGCATCTGCTACTTAAATTCAGTTTGACGTTGACGCGATTGGCAATGAAGATATGCGGGAAGTGTGTAATTTTTCGCAACATCCTCGGGCTCCCGTTTCACTCGGATCATTGGCACTGGGCAACTTTCACACTTTCATAAAAAAGGGTTATACATAATAACGCATTTTGTTACCAGAGATTATAGACTAATTGTACGCTGTTGAATACTCGTATTTTTAAAATTGGTAACATACTCTGACTGAAACAAACTAAGATTTATCATTGTTGTGTTAATATCAGACCTCGTCGCATTGTATTTCATTCAACACAGACAGCATCAAGCAAGAAATATTGCAAACAACGGCAAACTTAGGCTATAGTTAGATATATAAGAACTGTGCTGAGCAAGTTCTAATCAGTCGTATTTTTATTTTTTATCTTTAGAAAACAGCTTTTCTAATGCAGAACAATGCAAAAAAAGCGAATGGTGGCAGTTTCATCCTATGCAAACTTCGGGAAGCGTCCCATTTTGTTTTTTTTAATGGAAGTAAAAATGTCTTGCTCAAACCTTCGTTATTGTCCGATCTATGATGAAAAATCGAAATAAAACATGTCATTTTCAAATTTCACGTCAATAATAATGAATCTGCATTACACTGTTTCGAAACTGTCGATATAAAGGAAAGGAACATAATATTTATTGATCACAGTAGCTGCTCATTTTGCCAGAATATTTCAAGGTAATAAAGAAAACCCTAATAAATCATGCAGTTCTTGAAATAAGTGTCTGTCATAGTGCACTCAAATTCATTGCACAACTGCCAGAATGATTGGAGAGTCTATTTTAGGAGATATTACCTCATGCATTAACTTAGTAGTTATCCCGAATTTCTCAGTAATGTGATACATTAAGTTAATGGTTAAAAGGAATCCAAATAGGTGCAAAAAAGACTGAACCATATGCAGGGAACTGTTGCCAAATGCCTCGATCTGGCAAGTGATTTGCGGATGTTGTGAAATAACCGCACCCTTCATCACTTCCGGAACAATCAACGGTGCGATTTACACAGAAAAGTGTTTCCCGCTATTAATAAGGGGCTATTTATAAACCACGTATTCTTTTCCAGGTTTTTGTTGACCAAAGTCTACGCTCCCTTCTAATATTTTAAAAATTGTATGGTGAAAGGTCTACGAGGGGGGAGGGGGTCTGAGATTTTCAAAAATTAGGCCTTAAGTAAACACAAAGGATCAACTCTTTTTCATTCTTATCTAGCATCCTGCCTCTACGCTCGAAACGTTTTGGAGTGGTACCGAGCCAGCGAAGTCTATTTTGTGACCGATGAACTAAACCTAACAAATTCACCGGAACCTCCCCCAATTGAAAAATTCTGGGCAATTATGAAGACGGAGCTTCGCAAACATCCCAATACTATTAAACCAAAGCTGGGAAAATCGGATGTACAAAATTTTATGGATAGAGTGAAAAAGAAGGCACTCGGGATGGGAGATGAAATTGAATAATACAAATTTTGTAATCATTAGTTCTCATTGGAAGTTTTGCAATGCCTTAAACTTTCAAGAAAATCCGACAATCGGTTTAACTTTGGTGAGTAAATATGTGTGTGCCATTTTTATCGAATACACCCTTCATTTCCTGCAATCTGTTTTCCAGATATTTTTACTATTTTATTAGACAATATTCAATTTTTAAATTATAATCCTCAAAAGCGATATTTATAGCTGAATTAAGTTTATCACAAATATGTCAGAGTTCCAAATTGTCGAGACTTTTTTGGTAAGTTATATGTAGAATTTTTCGAGCTTTTTAATTGTCTATTCAACAGTTTCAGTTTATCATACCTTCCTTGTTCCAAGAAGGCGCCAACCTAACTGATGCGCCGTCTGAAGCCGTTCTTATTATTTAGTTTTTGATTTTGAGGTTGTAACCCACGTGCCTGTCGAGCTTCCCGATTGTAAATGGGTGGCTTAAGCACCACTCCTAAGAGGAGACCACCCACCAGATTGCAGGTTTGCCCGGCCTGAGACCATTCAGGGGAATGGGGTCAAGTTTCCCGTACTCGGGAAGGAAGCTGACTGGCGGAGTTTAAATCGACCGTTGTACTTCTCGATAGAGGCGGAAGGCCGACAATACCAACAACGTCTCAACTAGAAATTACGACACCTCGTTAGAGCCAACAGTTACAAGAGGGAGAGGGGGTTTATCATCACAGGGCCGACCAGACAGTCCAAACGAAGCGAACTGCTTCCGATTCGAGAGTGGACACAGGTCCATTTAGGGCCGACTTACCCAGTGCAAAAACCACAAAATAAATACACGAACGGAACTATAGGAAAACCCCTCACCAGACTCTACCTACTATACCATAACACAACTGAGAACTACAGATAACTTTAAGGACATGCTATAAGCTCACAATCGATGAAGCATTCTATTCACTTTTCGACAACATGGATGGTATATTTCGGACGTCCTCTTTCTTTACATCTTTCCCTGACTATTTCCTTTCCCTTTCCTTACTCTCCTCCCCCTTTCTATCTACCGTTTTCTTCTCCGGTCTTATTTTGTTACGGTTTTGGTGCTTCGACGTTTAGCGGATTAATTCATTGTGTTTTGGTAATACTTCATTAGCATTTGTGCCTTTTGTCTTGTGCGCATGGACATATACCACAATTTCCTTAATGCTGGAAAATGGCGAACATGTTTCCGGTATATAAAAAAGGAAGCAAGCGGGACATGAACAACTACCGAGGAATCCCATCGTTAAGCGCTGCATCGAAGCTTTTTGAGCTGGTCGTTAAGAACTCACTTTTTACAAATTGCAAGCAGTTGTTAAGTGACGTCGTACATCACTGATGGTATGATCGCTCGATGCCAAACGGACGTGATCTACACAGATTTAACGGCAGCTTTCGACAAGTTGAATCATGGTATCGCGATCGCTAAACTTGACAGACTAAGAGTTGGTGGTAATCTTTTAAGAAGGTTTCGATCATATCTCACAGGACGTCAATTGACAGTTGCCTTGGGTGACCTTCGTTCAAGGAGTTACTACGCCACGTCCGGGATATCGCAGGGTAGCCATCTGGGACCGTTGATGTTTCTTTTACACTTCAACGACGTAAACTATGTTATCGGAGGGCCCCGCCTGTCGTTTGCTGATGACCTGAAAATCTTTATGCGAATCTGTTCAACCGCCAATTGCCATTTCCTCCAAGCGCAGGTTGATGCATTTGCTCATTGGTGTACTCTAAATCGATTGGTGGTCATTCCGGCCAAGTGCTCAGTGATAACCTTCTCACGTCAGAAACAACCAATTCTGTTCAACTACCATCTTCTCGGTACAACTATCCAACGAACGCAGTGCGTTAAAGACCTAGGTATTCAGCTGGATTCAAAACTGACGTACACGCAACATTTATCGTATGTTGTTGACAAAGCTTCAAGGACACTCGGTTTTATATTCAAGGTTGCGAAGAACTTCAGCGACATTCACTGCCTAAAATCGCTCTATTATTCCCTCGTTCGTTCGACACTGGAGTACTGTTCAGCGGTCTGGAGTCCATGCTATGATAATGGCGCCGAGCGAATCGAATCTATTCAACGCCGTTTTCTTCGGTTCGCACTTCGTAGACTTCCTTGAAGTAACCCTTTTCGTCTTCCTAGCTACGAAAGTCGGTGTCAGTTGGTCTACATGGAGCTTCTGCGGGTCCGTAGAGATGTGTGCCAAAATGTTGGGGAACAAAATTACCTCCGCCTTCGATGTTGATTGGTGCACCCCAACACTCGCCGGTGTATGATAAACAAAAAACCACAAAACAGCTGTGGGTAACTGCACACCCAGCAAATTATCTTACACACAATTCAGGGTTCTTTTCTTCCCTTACAATTAACACTGCGAATTACAAACACGACTAACTACCTTTATTCCACATTTAACAACATTTATTCCTTAATTAACTAGCGACATTTATTCTCTAATAAGCACATACAACACATTTATTCTAACGAAAATATTCCTAACACCTAACACATAATCGAAATTAATCTACTACCCGCGCGGCCTTCACACACGATCGGTGGTCTGTTGATATCTGCCTATTACAAAGAATATTCACTGGTCATCATCTGACTGCTGTCGCCTGTGCGATGTTTTAGATCGGCTACATGAGTGACCACTCCTGTTTTCGCTCTCGTTCGGGATATCGGCAGCCTCTTCGATGATGATAGACACCAACAGCAACGCACGATGCAAGCGCTCTCCATCAGCCTGATCGGTGACCCATATTCTGCTCGGTTCGGTGGTTCACACAAAGTAGGTCACATTTGTGCATCTTAAGTACAGTGGTGTAGTTAGGTGGGGCTACTTCCAAACATCCTCACCCATCCTGAAATATCTGATTTCTGAAAAGAGAAAATCCTCTTCTATGGGAATAGGAATGGGAAGGGTGTAGATCTATGCGGATGACTCATTGAATTGCTGATTCTGCTGAAGGTCGTAAATAGGCAGCAAACACAATTTCTCTACTGGACGTTTCATCAACCCGGTTGCAGTTTTAATTGTTACGACACGAACCACTCCATCGGTTCCCGGATGCAGTTCAACAATCCTTCCCATTCGCCTACTCATCGGCGGCAGATTATCGTCACGCACAACAACCAGTTTGCCCACTTCGATTTTGATCGCGGGTTTCCAGCATTTCACCCGGCCTTGCAATTGGCATAAATACTCCCTTCGCCATCTTCTCCAGAATTCTTGCAGCAGCCTTTGAATTAACTGGTATTGATTGAGACGGTTCAACGTAATTCCTTCCAGATTCGGTTCGGGCATTGATTGTAAGGACGAACCAACCAAGAAATGCCCAGGCGTCAATGGCTCAAGCTCACTGGGATCGTCAGACATGGGTGTTAAAGGTCGAGAGTTAAGACAACCTTCAACCTGTACCAGAAGAGTAGCCAAATCTTCTGTCAACAAAGGTGTTTTTCCTATGACCTTGGTTAAGTGGGCTTTAGCCGATCGCACTGCGGCCTCCCACAATCCCCCAAAATGTGGTGCACTGGGTGGACTAAAATGCCACTGAATTCCGTTCTCAGCGCACTCCTTATCACTCCTTTGCGGTGCTCTTTGCTCCGTAGCAGTTTCACGAAGTCTTGCATCGTGTTCCTTGCACCAACGAAGTTAGTTCCATTATCGGAATACAGGTCCGTACATTTTCCTCTCCTCGCAAATGAAACGCATTAGAGCCTGCAGGAACCGTTCTGTGCTCAAGTCGGTTACCAATTCTAAATAAACCGCCTTTGTACAAAGGCATATGAAAACTGCAGCATAAACCTTGTTTATCGGTCGCCGGGAAGCTTGTCTTACATAAAATGGACCAAAATAGTCCACACCAGTCTTCGAAAAGGGCCTAGACATGGTGACTCTCGGCGCTGGCAGCTCCCCCATAAACTGCTGAATTAGTATGGGCTTAGCACGAAAGCATTTCAGGCATTGATGGACAATGTTTCGTGCAACGCTTCTTCCTCCTAACGGCCAGAACCGCAGACGAACAACTCCGAGTAGCAGCTGAGGGCCAGCATGCAACAGCTGCAGGTGATAATGTTCAAGTACCATTCGAGTAAGTTTATGCCGAGCAGGAAGAACCATCGGGTGTTTTGTATCTTCTCGTTCTGAAGAATTACCTAGACGACCTCCAATTCTAATGACTTGATCCTCGGAAATATACGGGTTGAACCAGCGAAGTGGTGATCTTCTGGATACTGACTCTCCCTTTAAAAGTGCCTTCCATTCATCAGCAAATACTTCCTGTTGAACACGTCGAACGAATGTAAATTCTGCCTCCTTCAGTTCCTTAGTAGATAATGACATCGCCGATATTTCTTCTCGAAGATCAGTCCGTAGTATTTTAATCAAACGCAGCCAGGTCGCTGTTTTCCGAATGAGATTGGAATACGATGCAAACTTTCCCAAGTACGGATCGGCGAAGATCGCAGTTATGGCTGGAAACGACAATTCTCCTTCACTACCGGAATCTAATGAAGCATCAAATGCATCATCCTCTCAGGTGGTCAATATGGCAGCCACCGAAACAATAGTCTCTGGAGCCACTCAACAGATCTCCTCCAAGGTCTTGCTGGCTACTGGAGTCGTTATAAAGGGTGATACGGTCAAAATTTGGTCAAGGGAAAACGCGTGTAAATCGGTGAAATCGTTTATTTAAAAAATCAAATTAAATTTCTTTTTCAAGTTCAATTAGTATAAAATTCAGGAAAAATATTCAGTTAGGCTTCCGCTTTTCCAAATCCGAATTGCCGGGCCTTACGCTTGACCCCTGCCATCAGATTTTGTACAGCTACCTTATCCACCTTTTTCGCCGCAGAAAGCCAGTTTGCATTAAACTGCTGCTCGTCCTTAGCAGTTTTTTTGGTCTTCTTTAGGTTCCGCTTGACAATAGCCCAGTATTTCTCAATTGGGCGGAGCTCTGGCGTGTTGGGAGGGTTCTTGTCCTTGGGAACCACCTGCTTGTTGTTGGCGGCGTACCACTCCATGGCCTTTTTACCGTAAGGGCAAGATGCCAAATCCGGCCAAAACAGTACGGAACAACCGTGTTTCTTCAGGAAAGGCAGCAGACGTTTATTCAAACGCTCTTTCACGTAAATTTCTTGGTTGACAGTCCCGGAAGCTATGAAAATGCTGCTTTTCAAGCCACAGGTACAGATGGCTTGCCACACCAGATATTTCTTTGCGAACTTTGACAGTTTCGTGTGCTTGAAAATATCTGCTACCTTTCCCCTTCCTTTTGCCGTATAAAACTCCTGTCCCGGAAGCTGCTTGTAGTCGGCTTTGACGTAGGTTTCGTCGTCCATTACCACGCAGTCAAACTTCGTCAGCATCGTCGTGTACAGCCTCCGGGATCGCGCTTTAGCCGTCGTATTTTGTTTATCATCGCGATTTGGAGTCACTACCTTCTTGTAAGTCGATAGTCCGGCTCGTTTTTGGCTCGATGCACGGTTGTAGACGATACACCCAGCTTATTTGCGGCATCTCGGAGAGATAGGTTAGGGTTTCGCTTGAAACTACCGGCAGCTCTCTTTGTCGTCTCAGCGGCTTCCGGTTTTCGATTTCCCCCCGATCCAGACTTCCTGGCTGTCGACAAACGTTCCCCAAACACTTTAATTACATTTGTAACGGTTGATTTGGCAACTTTTAGCGATTTTGCCAACTTTGCGTGCGAGTAGCTCGGATTTTCGCGATGCGCGAGCAAAATTTTGATACGCTGCTCTACTTGCTTGGACGGCATTTTGACAACTGAAGAGTGAATTCCAAAATCAAAATAGGAGCAACATTCTACACACACACACCTTCAAAATGAGGGGTGTTCAGGTTTTTTAAATGCAAAATTGAAAGAAATACGTCAAGTTGATATTGACCAAATTTTGACCGTATCGCCCTTTAGTGGAAGACGATGAGGGTAATCAGTTCTCGGCTCGTGCTCTTTTGGATTCCGGTTCCGAGAGCAATTTTATCACGGAGCGGTTGAGTCAACGCATTAAGACGCACCGGAAGAAGGTGGACATTTCGGTACTCGGTATTGGCCAAGCAGCTACAAGGGTTAAATACCAGATTTCAGCGATGGTTCGTTCGTGAGTCACGGCTTCTCGCAGAACATGAAGTTCCTGGTTCTCCCAAAGGTTACGGTGAATTTACCCACGGCAAGGGTGAATACCCAAGGTTGGATCGTGCCCAACGGGATCAATCTGGCTGATCCCACGTTTTTCAATCCCAGTGCAGTGGACTTCTCTCCCAACGATCGTTCCTCCGATCCGAGATCATAATGTTGGGTTACCGGACCCAAACCAACACCGATTGGGGGGTAATTAATTACTGCCAGTTGTGAGGTGGAATATACTGGGCGTCTCCATGAGTGGACTGTATTTTGGTTGGGTTTGGGGTTTCCTTTGGAGTTCTATCCAGTGTTTAAGTATTTACCACACACACACCACACATCCGTCCATCTATCACACTGCACACATAATTTGTCCTTTGCACTCAACATTTTAACGCAGTACACATAGTTCGTCCGACATACACTTTATTTACAGTATTTACAATAACTACAAACTACTACGTCACACACAATTAACACGGAACATCCCTTTTCATTGTGGCTCTGCTCCCATCCATCCTTCTCGAGAGTCAGAGCCGACACGACTGTACGCACAGCAGATCATCCACTCGTTAGCAACCAGATGATCCCAGCTGTGACGTCACCGATAACGATCGCCTGTTGTGATCGCTGTCGCTATCGGTCGAAGTGGTAGGGAGAATACCATCTCGGATCGGAGGAACGATCGTTGGGAGAGAAGTCCTCTCATTCGGCAGTGGCGTAGCAAGGGTAGGGTGATGTTACTCCCGAACATACTCACCCACCCTGAAATGTCCTACATTTCTGAATAAACCATTGCGTAGTTATAATCAACGACGTACAGCCTTCTTCCATCCCCTTGTTTCAACGTACAAAGTTAGTATTGCGGGTGAATTGGTTGCTCACCCACCCTCAAAGACCTGCGACTGCCGCTGATGATAATCTCCGTCTCTCAGCTCTCTGTTCTCCACGTTTCGTTCGCACGAATGTAATAACGATGTTTCCTCTGAATTTTGCGCCCCTGTTCCTCGTATTTTGGTTGAACACAAATTTTGGGTTTATCCTGATTGTCCTTGCGATGATCCTTCCGAAGTTCTGTCGTTGTTTGGAGTTGAAATACTAGGATGGCCTAAGAGTCCGCTAGTCTCCAATCCTTGATGATCGTGTTGCCGTGGATTGCCCCATCCATTGGTGTAGCCGACGTGGTTTGCGACGATACCCTCGATCGTTGAATGAGTCCGATAGGTTCACGTGGTAGCATCGGCGATTGTCCGCATTTCAAAGTTGATCACATGTGGGAAAAGAATACATGTAGAATCCGAATGTCACCTCGGCTGGTACATATACTGTTTTACTAACCTGGTAAAACTTCCGATGTTTCCCTTAGCCAGAGTGTGATGTCGTCCATGGTTCATTTGCTCCATCTCGAAGGTAAATGCCTATAATCATAGCGGTTTCGTTCCAATAATTCCAATAATCCAATCTCAATCTTATCCGTAGGTTCCAATATCCGAATCCTTAATGCAGACACCCCTGGTGCCTACATTTTCAAAATGCAGGCGTTTGATTATCGAGCACCCGATGTGCCCGAGCCTAGAGCACCCGATGTGCCCGAGCCTTGGTTGGTTCCTTGGGTACCCATGTACCCATACCCTTGATAGGTCTACACACCCTTGTGCACAGACCGGGGAAAGGCTAGAGGACACCCTTGTGTCCAAGCCTTGGCCTTAGTCTTGAGCACCCTTTGTACTCAAGACCTAGAAATTGTACCTAGAGGACACCCATGTATCCTCTCCTTGGCATGACATTCCTAGGACACCCTTGTGTCCTTGCCATGGATAGGTTTGAACACCCTATGTGAACAAACCGATGGATGTAGAACACCCTTGTGTTCTGTCCTAGGGTTGGTTTGCGCACCCTATGTACACAAACCAAGGAACCGATACAGGACACCCTTGTGTCCTGCCCGAGGGTTTGGTTCGATCACCCGGTGTGATCAAACGTCGGAGTTTGTCCATTTCAAGCACCCTGTGTGCTGAATTCCGATTGGATTGATGGAAAATGGATTCAGTAATGAGCACCCTATGCCCAAACCGTGAAATAAACCTCAGCATTCTTGCACCTGCTTGGATGATCATTGAGCAACCCATGTTTACTCAACGTTTGGTGTGTATGGCAGACACCCTTGTGTCTGACACTTCTTTCAATGGTCGTCCAAATTGAAATCCGTTATCCAAATCCAGCTTTGACGTCAGCAGTCCGCCCAAAATGTTTGCTCCAATCGATCAGCTGATCGACAAATCATATGGTGGCCTCCGTGGATGTGTGCCGTAGATGAAGACGTCATCGTTGTTCTGAAAATTGAAAGTGTTAGCTACCGAAAACGTAATGCCTAGCTCGGCTAGACATATACATGTAAGCTGCTTACCTGGACAAGTAGGTGCAGCTACCCGATTCCATACCGATCCATGCCAACCGATGTATGCCTTCATCGTTTACCCATAAACAATATCTACGTATGGCGTCATCGTTGGCCCCTAATCGCTCCGAATGCTTGCATCACGATCTGATCCGCATCCATTCCGTAAGCTGCCATGTATGTATTGTGTTCTACGGCTCTCTCCCATTGCGGTCATCTCTGTATGCTTGGTCCAAACCGAAAATGGGATAGACACAACCAAATCTTCCTCCAACCAGTCGTTCCAACAAGCGTATGTGTTTCGCTCGTGATTCTCCAGTCGCCTCTCGAATCGTTCGCAGTTGGTGTGTCAACTGTATCCCTTGGTACACCGTGTATGGTTTCGTGTTGTTGACGTCCAAATCGGCCGAACAGCTGATCCATCAGCTGTGATCGGCGATTGTAGTTTGTTGTTGTTTCGCTCCCAATGAGGGGTATTGTTGACCGATAATGGGAAGTGTGTCAGTACGTGAAATGTGTTGTGTCCATTCGGCTGGACATATACTGCGCTTATAATTACCTGGAAAACCAGGCAATGTGCCGTAGTTTTTATGTTATGATGTCCGACGCAGCATAAGTTTAGCAAGATGTGTTTCCTGTCCAGTACTAATGTCCGTGAATCCTAGGGTCCATATTTGCCTTTGTTAGTGTACGATATTGTACTCCTAGCAGCCATCATATTCCATTGCCATATCCAGCCAAAGTAATGGCGATCTCGAGATAGTTAATTATGCCGCAGTGATGGCCGCTGGCAAATTGCGCCCACGAACCAACCATTTTGGCTTCCACGCCATGTATTGATCAAAACTGGCAGTTTCCTCCTTTGTCCGGTTTGCCGATATATCCGGTTCGAAGGACCATAATGTTGGGTTACCGGACCCAAACCAACACCGATTGGGGGGTAATTAATTACTGCCAGTTGTGAGGTGGAATATACTGGGCGTCTCCATGAGTGGACTGTATTTTGGTTGGGTTTGGTTGGGTTTGGGGTTTCCTTTGGAGTTCTATCCAGTGTTTAAGTATTTACCACACACACACCACACATCCGTCCATCTATCACACTGCACACATAATTTGTCCTTTGCACTCAACATTTTAACGCAGTACACATAGTTCGTCCGACATACACTTTATTTACAGTATTTACAATAACTACAAACTACTACGTCACACACAATTAACACGGAACATCCCTTTTCATTGTGGCTCTGCTCCCATCCATCCTTCTCGAGAGTCAGAGCCGACACGACTGTACGCACACCAGATCATCCACTCGTTAGCAACCAGATGATCCCAGCTGTGACGTCACCGATAACGATCGCCTGTTGTGATCGCTGTCGCTATCGGTCGAAGTGGTAGGGAGAATACCATCTCGGATCGGAGGAACGATCGTTGGGAGAGAAGTCTTCTCATTCGGCAGTGGCGTAGCAAGGGTAGGGTGATGTTACTCCCGAACATGTATGTAGAGCTTTAACTGTTGCAGATGTGTTACAAGGAAGAATCGACTGCGGAAGAATCCTTCAACAAATTAGCTTGAACGTCCAACCAAGGCCAATGCGTCACAATTCCATGCTCAGGCATCCTTTTCGCCACACCAACTATGGGTTGAATAGCGCTATTCATGGGCTGCAGCGAACCTTCAATAGGGTGGCGTCCATTTTTTATTTCTATCTGACGCGGAACGCACTTCGTCGGAGAATTTCTACCGTTTTTAGAACAATTGACGCACGTAGTTAAAATAGTGTATAGCTTTAATTATTTTATTTTAACTTATTTTTTTTTGACTCCAGTTAAGAGGTTATGTAATCGTTTCTTATTGTATTTGTTTTCTTTTTAACATCATTAGGACCTAAACTTGGTCTGTTGATGTCTACTTCAAATAAACAATACACAATTAGCATGCTTTCTTGGTACTTACGGTTCACTACCTAGGCTTTACGTGTGGGTTGGTTGGGGAACCAGACGGTGGTACCGAAGCTGCTATGCACTACTTCGGTACCGACACGATCGCTGGTGCAAACTCGGGTTTGCTGAATGGGTTCCTCCACCGGAAACGGGGGCTTGTACGGGAACGTGGCGCTTACGTTCAGCGTCCTCCGAACAAATGTTGCTCAATGACGCGATGTGATGGGTGGCTTGCCTCGCCAGGGAGCGTTGATGTCGCTCGCGTCCCTCTTCTAGCCACGTGTTCCCCGGGGAATCCTTTGAAGTCGCAGAGTGGGGTCAAGAGCGATCTCTGATTGGTGTTGGTGTGTCGGCACTGCCTTTCGCAGCCACGATTCCTGCCAAAACACATCGTAACGCACACGATTCACATTGACATAATTTATTACACAAATATATTTTCTCACCTCGAATCTTCGTACAACACTCAAGAAACGTTTTTCCGCCTAATTATTATTTTTCCTACAACCACAATAACTAAAGGAAAGGAATTCTCTGGTCAGAGCATAGGTTTGGAATTGCCATGTAGTTTAAATACCTTATAACACACACCAAGACGCGTCAAAATAACCGACCACTCTTGCCTCTTCCACATTCCGAATCGAAGTGGACGATCGAAGCTAAGGAATTTCCTCAGATACCCACTGTTTTGTGACCATTGGGTCTGAGATCGCGAATAAGGACGAAGTACAAATTCGCGATCACCGTCCATCATTTCTACCCGAAACTTTAGTTTGCATTACGGCCTCTCTTTCAAACGGCAGAACTAAACGCCCCGTAAGTTTTAGGCAAACCCGAACTGAAAGGGTCACCCCCACAATGAGGGTCAGTGCCTCGAGTGGCCATCGCAATTTTGTGCGTCTCCACGCTTTGGTGGAATGGCTATATCTTCGCTTGTACGCAAGAACAGACATGTGGTATGCATTCATGGCAATGTATGCCAACTTCTATCCATGAAACGAGTGACTTTATGCGGACTTTATTTTGGACAACTTTCAAACAAAATGTGTAAAATAAATATCAACATGCGGTTTGCCTGCTTTCAGAGTTTGAGTCTTTCAAATAGCTGTTTTAATTCAAACTACAAGCGTGCTTGTTACAAGGTGACAACAGTATTTGCAGGGCTGCCAATAAGTTCAGAATCAATTGCACTGATGTTCGCTGAGAAGCTATGTCCACAGTTTTAGCGTGCATGGGTAATTGTGTATGTGACTGTTTGTTTATTTACGTGTTTTTTGAGGGTGTCCCAGAAAGTTTAAGCTTGGTTTAAAATCAAGATAAAAACATCTTTTTGAAAGAAATTTTATTATTACTAAATGAATAATTATAAAAATATCTTTTGATCATTCTCTGCACAGGCTCCTCCGCAATTGTTTTAGAAACTTTTTACAGTCGTTCTCAATTTTTTCGAAGGTATCTGCTGGTTTAACATGTTTGCTCAGCCTTTGGTTTGACTTAAGGACAGTCAGGAGGATTCAAAAGTTTCTGTACGAATTTAACTTTGTTGGCATCGTACTATAGTATGGTGTCTTTTACATAATACACAGATGTCAAATCTGTCCAAAACAATACTGGACCATCAGGCTTCCTGACCGGGATGTACGTATCAGTCTTCAATGTCTCTGACGTCATAAATGGCTGTGACCACATTCCACATTCGCAAATAGCTTGCCAAACCATTCCATTTTCACAAAATTTCTCGGTAAAACTTATCGGCATCATCAACATCCTGGCCTTTACTCATGGTGTAATATTGACCTCCCGGAAGTGTGTTATAGTCAAATTTAACATTTGTTTCATCATCCATGACAATACAAGCCGATTTTCCACACAGTAGACCGTCTTACAGCTTCCAAGCGCCCGAGGTTTAACGGTTTCAGCCTGCCTTTCACATCGTTTTTGGCATCTTCTGCTTCTTGAAGGTTTTTAGATGGATTCTCGCCTTGGCACGTTGGGTTACTCTTAGAAGTACCCAGCTTTTTGGCAACATCTCGAACAGAACTACTTTTTCAATTCGAGAAAGCCATCAAGATTTTCCGGTCTATCTTTCGGTCTATTGGTCCTGTTTACCAGATTTTGGTGCGTCCACAGAGCTACGTCCCCATCCTCACCAAATGTCTAGATGGCATTTCGAATCGCTTCGATACTCACATTTTCACGTCCAGTTGAATAGAGCAATAGAGCACTACTGTGCACATTCGCGTTTTGATGACGTCGTTTCTAAAATGTAATTCCGACACACAAACTTGTTTTGCAGAATGTAAACAAATACACACAGTGAAAATCAGCTCTTACGTCATCCGATTTCGTATAGTGTCGTGTAGAAATCGTGCTTATACTTTCTAGAACACCCTTTAGTTAGAGAAAAAAATCCTTATATTTTTCAGGCATCTTTTCAAGTACATTAAAATATGAACTAATATTAACAAGGCTTTTTTTATATGTTTTCATTTTTTTTAATACTGTGCGAACATTCTATTTTGCCGTACGTCTAATGTTTGATTAGAATCTTAACTATTTGTATTTCTATCCATTCCGAAATATTTGATCATGAGTAAAATATTTCCCTAAACATAATCTCAAAACATCTCAAGAGTCTTCGGCGCCAACGTCATCAACCTTCTTATCTTCTTCCTCCTGTTTTATTTATATCGCCTATCATTCGATAGAGAATATCTTTTCGAACTTTCCATCGCATATATACTTCTATTCTCATTTCCCACCGAGCAGCTTTTCTAGTCAACCATTCTAAATGGCATCAGACAAATTTAATCAAAACGCGTCTTCCCTTCTCTAACTGCTGGGCTTCGGTGGAAGGTAGCTCAAATTAATATTTGCATAGAAAGAATTATATTCGGCGAAACTTTTGCCCATGTTCATTCGGGTCCTTAACACGACACATCACAGTTCCATTCCGATTGCGTCGCTTTTTTTAATTTGCAACTCAGGCAGCCGGAAAAACAATGGGAGTGAATATGCCGAATAAATACGATTATGAAATTAACGAACATTTTCACCAGCGCTGAAGTTTTCCCGATATAGAAAAGTAAATACATTGAGTGGAAATGAAATTTATAATCCGATTAGAGAGACAAAATAAATCAACGCCTTTTTTTTCGAGTCCATCATAGATGCCTATGCGAAAGTGAAAGAATCCTACCGTCATGTATTTTTGCGAATGATTCATCATTTTGCTTTTAATCGGGTTTCATTTGCTGAAAATGTATTCTAAAGCGTGCATTTGATTTCAAATCGTATTTTTCCAATTGATTTGCTGAATGGATCCTGTGTTTGTTTAAATTAAGTGTTTGGATGTAGGATTAATCGCCTGATTGTATAAAATACAAACACAATTGGAAATGATATATTGTTATTGTACCTAAGCACTAATGATAGGTTGAGGATTATAGATGTGCTAAAAATCGTTTTTGAAACGCATCATAACAAATCGCTAAATGCTTGCATTATTCTTTTTCTTTTGCTAAGACCCCGTTCACACTACAACTTATATTACGTGATATAGACTATCTTGATACCAGCATCTATAAATCTAGTTTTCTCTGGAAATAATGTGCATGTCATTTGATATCAAGATACTCTATATCAAGTAATATAGGCTGTAGTGCGAACGGGGTATAATCTACACAAAATAACGAGAGCTTTTTGCAAACTGATAATTTCAAAACGGTGTTTAGGTTCATATGATGGGTGATGAACCAGTCCGCGGTTGAAAACTTTTAAGCAAAAATCGCTAGGGTAAACACTTAGTAGAGGTATGCGCCTTTATTAACGATATGTATACTGGATGGAATGAAAAGTAACCTTCTTGACCGCCAACATACGATGCAAGTGCAAAAAAAGTTACAGTGTATTATAGTCCGTTCATATTGTAGCATACACGCCAAAGTTCTGTGCAATACTCCCCTTAGTTTTGTTTTGACAGCTGATTGATTTTGACGTGTTTGGCATCATGTTGAATATGGATAAAAACGACTTTCTCTCTCTCATAAAACATTATTTCTAGAGAAGCAAAACGGCGAAGGAAACAAAAGAAAAGTTGGAATAAATATTATGGAGCAAATGCTCTGTAAGACTACACGTTAACTATTGGTTTCGAGAGTTTCTTGGTGGCCGCAACTCCACTACCGATAATTCCGCAGCGGCAGGCCCAAGGTTACAGAGGACAATGTCAAAAAAGTTCATGAAATGATGTTGGCAGACCGGAATGTTTTGATGTAAATTTTGATACTCCCGAGAAAAGGCTGATGGGTCTTTCCCAGGTTTTTGGATGGGTATGACTTTAGCTGACTTCCAGCACGAGGGGAAGTAGCTAAGTCGAAGGCATTCTTTTAAAATTAATGTTAGATGTTCGAAACCTGGGGCTTTCATGTTCTTCGACATTTTGATTTACAAATCCTCTGAAAATTCATTGGGACAAAGATGGATGATTTTTGCATGCTCGTTAACGGCAGCTTCGTGAGTACTGATGATGTTCTGACCAAGATTGTGGGAGCTGACAAAGTGTCGACCTATCTCAGCAGCCTTCTCAGCGGGAGTAATCAAACGATCCTTAGAATCAATGTTATCTAGTGGGATCAACGGCGGAATGGGCCTAGACTTGGTTTCTAAAATTTTGGTCAATTTCCAGAACGGGTTTGCACAATCTGGGAGGGCGCGGATTTTGTTGGCAAAATTATTGTTTCTGAGATCCACCATTCTAGCCTTGATTATTTTATTCAGTCGATTGCACTCTGATTTTAAGGCAGGCAGATTAGTACGTTGACACTGTCTGCGAGTGGTGTTGCGTAGACGGTTCATGATTTTAGTGAGACTATCAATGGTTAAGAAGTTGCTCACCTGTGTTACTTCTGGAATGTGGTGCTCCCGGACCGGCTGATCGATGTTGTTCCCCATGTTAATGAGGAAGATGTCTATTGTTGAGTGGACCCCGGATCTGTTCAACCGGGTGGGAGTATCTGGGCTTAAGATGGTGTAGTGGCCGTCTTACAGGTGTTCCTGTAGGATGGAGCCATTCTTGTTTCGTCGTGCGTTTCCCCAGGTTCGTGTTTTGCATTTAGGTTACCGGCGATGATGAACTGCCCATGCCTACGAGTAAGCTTGATGATATCGTTTCGCAAAGTCGTATCTGTCCCGTTGTTTGTGCTTGATTGTTTGGGACAGTGCGCCGCGATGATAGCGATAGGGCCGACGGTGGATTCGACCTTGACTCCGATGGCTTCGAAGAATTGGAGCTGCAGGGCGATGGTGACTCCCCCTCTGGCGGAACTGGTTCGATCAAGTCTGATCAGACGGAAAGCTGGGAGCAACACGTGGATCTCAGGCTTAAGATGCGTCTCGGTGATGATTGCGATGTCAATGGTTCGTTCGTTGAGAAATTCGATTAATTCTATATTTTTGCTCTTCAGCGAGCAAGCGTTCCAATTGGCAATTCTAATGTTTTCACGGTCCATTGAGGAACGCAATCATGGCTTGAATTTGTTCCGAGTGGGGTCTGCCGGATCGGTGAATGATGGTTTCCTGAGTCAGAATTGCAACGACTTCCTCTATCGATAGCATAGAATCATCGATCGCGTCGGATGTTGCACCAGAGTACGATGGTCCTAGAAGATCGCTTTGGGAAGGTTGGGTTGCTGCAGCTGCAAACCGATGCTGAACCGAAGGCCGACTGGGAACCGAACGGTTTGGGGGCACTTGGCATGTTGGGAGAGCGGAAAAGTTCTCGGTCGTAAGGGGCGGAGGCGTACCAGATCGTCGACAACGGCCGGGTTGGTTGGTTGTTGATCGGCAATCTCTGCTGGTTGCTTTATGTGCGGCACCGCAGTTGGCAAAGACTGGGTCAGCATCCTCAATCCGCTCACAGTCATTGAGACCGTGGTGTTTGCCGCAATCGACGCATCGCTTCGCCATGTGGCAAGTTTTGGTGCCATGCTCAAACATTATGCAGTTCTGGCGCTGGGTGACATCACGGTGGATCGGTTGGTAGCGATCCCACTTGACGACGATGTGGAACAAGGCTCGAATGTTGTGCAGGTCTCTCAAGCACGTCGAGTTCGTTTCGAAGTTCACCTGGTAAAGCTGGTCCCGATAGCTTCGAGAGACTCATTTTGTTGACCTGCACCGGTTTAAGTTGGCTCTTAATTCGTCGGCCAGTTTCTCCGTCTTCTTCTCCGGGAGGCCACGCAAAACCACGGTTTGTTCGCTTCGATGTCGTGCGTAAAATACTGCATATCTGCTCATCTGATTCAGGATTTCCTTGACAGCGTTGTAATGGGGTAGCGCCGAGAACATCAGCTTGTAACCCTGCGAGCAGGGTTGAATTGTGCACCGTAGGCCCTTGTTAATGTAGTAGAACACCTTATCCAGTAACCCTTCTGGGAATCCCTTCACGAACAGCGGCAGCATTTTCTCCTTCTTTTCTATTTTCGGTGCATCGCCGTTTTCCATAACGGCGTACCGGTTGTTAGCTAATGGCTATTTTGATGACAGAACATCATCGGGTGAGTTGAATCGGGAACGATTCCCAGGCGAGTTTGTGCCGACGTCACTACGCGGCGGCTTCCCCATACCGGGTCGGACTGTGTATCACACAATACGAGAGGATACAGTGCACCACGCACCAAAACGAAAGAGCGAACGAAATAACACCGAAAAACTTTTCAGAGCGCAAGCGAAAAACACGACCGAACGTGTCGCTTGTTGAAACTGGAATGATGAACCAAACCCGAATTTTGTGCCCGTTATATATCGTACACTGCTGCATATGAGTACTCCCTTACAAACACTGGAAATCTGAGATAGGAAAACACAATCATAAGACATCACCTTATATTTGTGTTATTTTCAATAGTTGAATGTTAAAAATCAATAGTTTTAAAAAATTGAAGCGTAGAAACTGTCTCGACCGATTTTCCAAACATTTTGGAAATCGATCGTGAAATGACTTAGCTATTAATGTTCAACACCTAAACGCTTTTCGTGAAGCTTTTCATAAATCAAACGGAAATTATTTAATGCCTAAACGTAGTCCTACTTTAATATTTCGGTTTTTCGCACTTATGTTCGTATTACTGGTTCATTAGGTCCTATGAGAAATCATTGAATTATGCTACTACTAAAACTAAGATAAAATTATACTACACTGGAAGTTAATTTTAGTTTATATTGCAAAATCGAAGGTAATACTAACAAATCCATTCGTTGTTTTCTGCAACGAAACTGATTTGTTCTTTTTATGAAGATACATTCGTAAATGATGTCTGTCAAAAGCACGAAGCTTTTGTTGACACAAAAAGAACATTCGTACTTTGTACGAGAACAATACAAAGAGCTACGAATGTTTGGTCACAAATTAAAAAGAAACGTCTCTCTGGTGGTTGCATGAAGGTCTGACAAATCTACTTTATCGACTCAAAATGTGATTGACAAAAAAAGCGTAACCACGTGGAGTTATCCAGCGTTTTTTTTTTAATGTTTCTGACATGGGGTTCCAACCTGTATATTTGGAAAGTGCTGATTCTGAATTCTTGGTTGATCTCACTTGGTCACGCTGACTCGTGAGAACAAGCTTGATTAATGAGCATGAAGTTATAGCTCGCGGCAGCGCTCTATTTTTTTTATTTCGGGAAAGATAAATTATTCCCACCAGCCCCAGCAGCAACGCCATTTTGCATGAGTATGATAAAAGAGAAACAGCGATTAGCTGGTCTTCACGAATTTCATTTCGTGCATTTTACAAAAAGGTGTAATGATAGCATTTCACCAGATAAAAAGCATTATGAATGTTTCATACAATATACGAGACATTTGTTCTTTGTACAAAATCCATGTTTACGAAACGCGTGAAAGCTACTTTACGAAAATAAATTTTCAGTGTACTTCCTCCACTCTAAGAAATGTGTACCCAATATTGGAACAAATCTGTTTTCTAGTTTTTACTTGAAAATTTAGACTGAATACTACTAAGTGTTAAATCATAAGCTATACGTTGGTGTCAATTGTATTTAATTTACTTAAAATGGGATACTACAAATACCTCCGCAAATGGTGCAATTACTCTAGCATTTAAAGTTCTTTCTTCTTCCTGAGTTGGAATCTTTGTTGCTCGTTATTTATCACAACTTTCCGATTCACAATTTGTTTATGATTTTGTTAGTAATTTAATAACTAGAAATTAGAAGAAAAATAAGTATTTTCCATTTAATTCCAACTACCTTTGCTCATCTTGACAGATACGCGTATTTGTCTACAGTGTGCAGACTTCTTGAGTGTCTTGTACTAATAACTCGACTTGTAGACGAAATACGCGTATCTGTCAAGATAAGCAAAGGAAGTTGGAATTAAATGGTAAACACTATTTTTTCTTCTAATTTCTAGTTACAGGTATTCCACTAAACAGCTCAAATTCTCTAGAATTTAGTAATTTAATGTTTTAGATGCTAAATCCATTTGCGTCATTCACTATCACAATCTGTACACAGGGAGTTGAGAAATTTTACTATATGAAAAATTCCTAGGCCAGAGCGGGAGCCGAACCTAGACAAATCCTAGACTCATGCTCCTTTTGCATACGTCTGCGAAGTTCATAACATCGATGTGTATTCGACTAGATCACCAGCCGCATAATTGGCTATGCAAGTTGCTTCACTATTTCACAACAGTACAGTAAACGGTGATCTCCATTTTCAATTTGAGGTCATTGAAAAGGTTAAGCGTGTCTTGTGCCTGACAGCTTGGGTGGACAGCAATAAATTCAATTTACATTCCGCCATTTGTCTAAACAGATTTTTTACGTAAATTTCTAAATCCAATTTCTGTTCGCCACATGAATGTCTCGACGTGACACTGAAGAGCCGTTTCCCGCTGATGGAAAAGTTTTTCCCACAACCAAGGAGGAATACCATGACAAAGTTGCTCGTTTGACTCAGAGCGGCTATAAAAAGTGACAAATTGAAATCATTAAAATATATTATACAGAAGCTATCCTTCGGTCTGCAGTTCCCTGCACCGAGCTTATACCTACCGCATATGAGACGATACCATGTTATCAAAACGAAAAAAATAACTTCAAGGTGCAGATGAGATAAGTGAGTGAGCGCAAATGTGGGTGTAAAAAGGGACTGGAAAAAATATGAAAAGTTGAAAGGAATTAGTGTCAAGACTCGTTAGAGGTTCAGCGGTACGCTTAAATCACCACCGAGTGGATGAAGTGACAAAAAGCAGGGCACTCGTGGACTTGTAGTTCAAACTGGAGACGAGTGCTTGAGTTATAACCTGTACCTACGTCGCTTTGAACTGTAAAATTATTCCTTGAGCTGAGTGCATTGTCAGATCTATTTAAGTAGGATGCTTAGCTCTCAGGACACGTTGGATCTTATTACATTGACTTATAATGATTTTGCAACATACTACGTCTTGGCATTTGAATCAATTTTACTAGAGACTATCTGTTGCAAGGGTCTTATCTAAAACGGTTAGGCATAACGATGGACGAAATGTGTTTTGAAAAATGAAATGAGATAAAAAAATTCGCCAATCAAGTTTTGCAATCGTTATTTTTTTGAGAAACAGATTCTTTTTGTCATTTGCATAATATTGTCTGTATTTCGCTTCGATAAGAACTCAATGTAGGGCTTAGCCTGTTGGCATAGATCGAGTCGGGCACATGTGCTTCGTCTATGTATAAATTCGCATTGGATTTTCCATGCGATGATGGTTGTCAGCTGAAGTGGAAAGCAAAGCACCAGCACAGAGCTAGAAAGATACGCAAATTGACGCTCGTATTGCCAGGTACAAAATTTGCATACAAAATGAATATAATCAAAATTCATAAACAAACGAATAAATATAAGAATCAAAATGAAATTTCCTTGCTGAAAATAGACAACTGACGTGAGCACATGGTGCTTCTACCGAGTAGGGTGAAAGGGAGCAAAAAGGCCATATTGGGCGAGATGAGCCACCGTTTGTTTCGCTATGCTATTAACACAACCAAAATTACACGTGCTAAACATGTTTCTAATAGGCTTTGTGATCAAGACTATCAACAAGTTTGAAACCACCCAATAGAGATTGTGTTAATAAGTTCTCAAAACAGACGATGGCCCACCTTACCCCGTATGGTATTAAATATAGTCCCCATCCTCAATACTTGCGGACGCCAGGATTGAATACATATTAAACTTGAGAAGGCTGGTACACCAATCAATATTCGGATGGAATGGAACAAAAGTTTCAAATATTCCTCCTGTGCACTTTGTTCGTTTAGATTATGTACCGTGATTTCGGGTGAAATTGATCACTTTTCTTCGATTGTAACTTTTATTTTCGAAATGGTTAATTATGTCAGCATATCCGATGGTTTTGAGCAAGTACGGCAAAGAGGCTTATCAGCCCATATATTCGAATTTTGTTTTCTAATTCATTTGATGTACTAAATTATTTCAAAAGCTTTAGATTTAATTTTGTTCTTTTTTTTTTGTTGGGGCGCACAACCACTGCATCCGTTAAGTTGAACTTCTATTCTAACTGAGTGATATTGATCAAGCCGCAAAATAATGTTTGTATGTACTGAAAAAATGTTCTAAATATGCGATTATGTTTTCGAAAATCTCAGCAATTGCACTTAAGTCATTCTAACTAATAAGGAAACCTTTCTTTCAACTTATAAAACTTGACAACAAATAGCATAAGTAAAAGTAGTTGAGATATACTTTTTTGGTTTATTATAAAGACTTTCAGTCCTAAGCTGGTTGTCTCTTTCGAGACAAATTGTGTTCCAATTTTGTAAAAAATTCCAAGATCTGAAAAATTATTTGAACAAATTCTTACCCGACTGATCAATTTCTCCCTAATGCACGGTACGCATCAAGGTTCACTTATGTACAGACTGCTATAGTTTGCAAAACATTATCTCATTCGAAGGCATCAGATAAACTCAATTTGCCGTCATAAACTAGTATCGTGAGCAGGAATCAAAGGGGCCCTGACATCTAGCCAGGCGCGGTATAAGGAGTCAAAGCAGCGGATTCGGTTCCAGGTTCGGTTGAGAATATCGTTTGGATTGGTAACTTTTTCATTTTTTGAGGTCATAAAGTTGCATTGTTCTTCTAACATGGCCATAAACTACGGGTTTTATTTATTATTCAGGAAATGTTGGTTTCAAAAGCTGTTGATTAACTTATTCAAATGATGATAAAAGCCTCTGCCCCAATCTGCCACTGCAAACATGAAACGATTGTCATATATCGCGAATTTTAACAAAAAAAACTTATATACGTAACGTTTGCATTAAAAAAATGGACTTTTCTCGGGTTTTTTTTTTCTTTTTAAAAGACCAGAGAACCACATAGATGGAGCTTGGGAGTAGCTTTTACTCTTCAATGTACAAGTTCACTAATTCTATTTATAGATCAGTACCGGCGCCGGCCACGTCCTCACGGTCTTTGGGGAGGGGTAAGAAGGATGATTAGTTTGACAATCGCTGTTATTAGAGACCGTGAGCACCACTGCATCTCTACAATTGCCAAGGGAAGGATAGTTGTGTTAGTGAGGCAGGTTTATTTTTAGATCAGTAAGCAGAACGGGTAACCACTAAGCTACCCAGTCGCGTCAAAAAAAAAAACAAAAAAAATATACTTTTCTCGGATGATGATAAAGCTAAGCCAGATAATTGCTTTTGCAAAATTTCTCATGAAAGATAATTATTTAAGCTTGCAAAAAGAAAGTCTACGCCCTTGCGAGTAGCCTTCCGGCAGTTAACCGGAACATTCACCAAGGCGGACGAAAACATGCGTGTAGGCATGTTTTTGAGTTCTTTCTTTGTATTATTTATCAATTCCTCCTCAGTTTTTGCGACAAAATTGTTGTAGTAGATCTTACTCTTCAGGTTGTCCCAGAAATTCTCGATGGGACGCAGCCGGAGATATTCAGCCGCTCCGTCTCCTCCAACGCTTCGAGTTGTGTGCTGACGCCAGATCCGGCCAGAACACCGCGTCTTCGCCTTTATGGTATTTCTTGATGAACGGCTTCCGGCAGGCATTTCCGAGCGAAAGAAGAGCGGCTTTGACATCCCCTTCTCGCTGATTGTCAGCCACAGCAGCACCTTCTTGGGGAACTTGGCGTGTGAAATGAACTTCACCTCATAGCTCACTTCCTTTGTGGGGGAAGTAAAATGCGAAGTGCCCTGCCAGTCGTTGCCATGCAGGGTGAGATATGTCTAGTCTTGCATCATCACCACCACGTCGCTATTCGCCGGGAAAATCAAGTTGACCATCTTATTCAGCCGCTGCCGCTGCGTCATTGCCTGCAGTGGGCGAAACCAGTCGGCGGGACTTCCACTTCCTGCCATGTATGTTCATGTTCGCCTGGTTCACTGTTTGGCCGGTTGAACCGATCTCCCGGCCAAGCACACGCAGCGATGTAGCCACTTTTCCCTCGCTCTTCCTCTTCAGCATCCTCTGGAGCTTCTTGTCGCTCAGGGTCGTCGGCCGTCCGGAACCGGACTTTCTTTCGATGCTCTGATTGTTGTACAATACTGTCAAGATGTTGTAGATGCCAAAACGGGCGTATCCGGCGTCCATAAAATGCCGCACGATGTCCGTTTTCGACGCGGCGGGGTGCCTTTCGTACACACTTCTGAACGGAGTTGCTTTACTGGTTTTGCCATCACGGTTAGAGTTCGACAGACAGAGCTGTCAAATTTTGTCTGCTGACTTATGGGTAACTATGATTCATTTCGACGAATTTCGACAATCAACTAACCACAATGAGCACCACTGAGTGCTCGATAATCATCTCAGTAAAAAAGCAAATTTGACGGAGATCTCGGCAATTAGGCTTAGTGACGTTGAACGCACGCACACTATCGTTTGCATTAAAACAAACTACCCATACAGCTAGTTTTGTCAGTGCGAATAAAGGTAAACCCATGAAAAAGTGGCAATTTTTGTCCATTTTGTTTCAATGCGAATGTTAGTGTGCGTGCGTTAAACGTCACTAAGCCTAATGGCCGAGATCTCCGTCAAATTTCCTTTTTTACTGAGATGATTATCGAGCACTCAGTGGTGCCCGTTTTGGTCATTTGAAAAAAAATCTTAGTATGAAAGATCAGATTGGAAAGGAAGTTGTATTCCTCCAGCTCCAGGCTTCCACTTCTGCTTCTACCATTGTTACGGCTTCATCTGATGCTGTACTGAACTTTGTCAAATCAATATTACGAATTAAATCGTAAACGCGCAGATGAATCCATGTCAGAATTTCATGTACAATCCAATGATAATGAGTTCGACCTAATTGTGAGGTCTAATCTACTACCAATCGAGGATGGTCCAGCCAAACGTGTTACTTCTCCATTGTTTACAACTGCCATATTGGTTGTCACTGTTCAGTTCTCCCCGGCCGGTGCCGTGTGAGTTAAAATCTCCTATAATCAACCAGGGAGCGGGAAGGACCGAACAAATAATTGAAAGTTATGTTTGGTTTATTGAGGCTCTAGGAGGAATTTACCCAGAAGCAGTGCAAAGGCTTTTATTTTGAATAACAGTCTGACATACGACAACTTCAATACCTAGAATTGGATGAAAATTCACTCTTTGATTCACTTTTTGATCTCCAAGAGCACTCTTCCTCCACGTAAATCATCACGATCAAGACGAACTATATTGAAATCATGAAACAGATGATCGATTTCGGGCGAGAGCCATGTTTCACAAAGAGCGAATGCATCACAACCGGTATTGTGGGCTAAAAATTTGAATGATTCCATTTTAGGATCAAGATATTGACATTTCTATTTTAGAACAGAGATCGAATCCTCGACCTCAATTGGAAAATTTTTCACCGAAAGAAATGATTGCTGCAAGGATGGACCACTCTATTGCCAATTGCTTCAAAAAAGTTTTCACTATGAGAAGTATTGCCAGAATAATGCTTTTCAGTTTGTCAGAAATTTCGAGGTATTTGAAGATATCTTCGACAATGTCATCGAATGAGAAAAGCCCAGACGAATAACGGACTTCTGTTCTTAAAATCTGGGCATCAGTGTTTTGAAGTGGGAAGAGATGGAAAGTCCTGTGTGTAAGACCACGAAAACCAGGTTTTTCCAATCTTCCATCTATCTTTTAAATTAGCAGGCTGATTTGGAGATCCTGCTCAGCAACTTTTCGTAGTCAAACGGGTCTTCGCTTCCGTGAAGCATCTTCCGAAAAACTGAATGTTGTTCCCTTGTTAGCCGAACCAATGTCAGACTCGTCATCTGACAGAGGAACAAAAGTATTCCTGTGTGTAAGACCACGAAAACCAGGATTTTCCAATCTTCCATCTATCTTTTAAATTAGCAGGCTGATTTGGAGCTCCTGTTCAGCAACTTTTCGTAGTCAAACGGGTCTTCGCTTCCGTGAAGCATCTTCCGAAAAACTGAATGTTCTTCCCTTGTAAGCCGAACCAAAGCCAGACTCGTCATCTGACAGAGGAACAAAAAGATTTCTCTTAGCATTGGGTGATGAGGAGCCTTTTTTTTCACCTTTTCTGAGAAAGATTGCCTAGAACGTTGTTTTAGCAGGCGTTCTAATTTTCCCCCACGTTTGTACGCGTTGTGGGCACAACGAAAGAGTATAAGCAGGAGATCCCTTGTAGAAAGCGCATTTTGGTGTGCTGTCTGCACTGGTACCATACCATGTATCTCCCCGCAGTTGGTGCCTTATTACCGCAATGGGAGGTCGTATGCCCTCGCTGCTTGCATTATTGGCAGATCATGACCCGAGGTCCAAACAACTCCACAGGTAGTCGAAGTTTTCCCAACTCAACGTATCGAGGGAGGGCTGAATTAGAGATGATCATGCGATACGAGTCATCGATCGATATCTAGCCTTTGCACATCCGGTATCTTAACTGGAGAAAGCAGAGTGTTCTTAAAACGAACAACCGGCTGCTTCTGCAGAATCTGCTTCGGCGAGCACACCTCCTAGTTTCAATACACCGAGCTGGGATATACACTCTATACTGGAGTGTAAAGAGCTGAGAGACAGCAATCTTTTCAGCCTGTTTTAGGTTGGACACAATTACCCGAAGTTTGATTGTCAATTTTATTATTCATAAAAGTGCTACAGAAGTGATATGCTACAATAGGTAATGTTATTATCAATGAAAGGTCGCCATGACATAACAACTTTAATACGCAACACTTCTGTTGATGTTGCATTGCACATCACTTTGTTAATTGTTCCGCCAAAGTTGGTGCTTGAAGTGGAATGCGATGAGTTAAAAAAAAACTTAACCATTTCCTTACTTCAATGAAGGCATTTTGCTCGCATCGCAGAATCCATTAAAATTCTATCAAGCGTGCATAATGGGACAAAGTGAAAATGAAATTCCTTCCCAGTTTCTTTTGCCATGGTTAGAATTTACGCCCGAGAGTTTCCGTGGAGCGATGGCGCCAAAGTGTATGGAAACATTTTTGCACTTGCTTCCGGAGAAGGCGTTTGTTCAAGAGAACAGCATAAAAGCAAATGCGGAAACTCACCTATTCATGCGACGATGGTTACGGAAGAAATTATTATCACTTGGTGTACACTCGCTGCGTCGCTCAGTCTAAATACTTTCCGTGAGCAGTCGTAAAATTTTCCCGGGTGAAAGTCACTAACTCCAAAAGAGGGCGCTTGAGAAGGGAGGCCTCGTCCACGGTGCAAAGAACATCATAAAACAAAATTGACAAAGAAGGTTGCATCACATAGCACAACCACTGTGAAAGTTATTTTACCATGATGATGCGGCTAGGGTACGATTTATTGAAAGTGCTCAGTGTAAACTTTCTATACAGTAGGATGCGTTTTTTTACATACATATATTTTTCTGCATGTTGGTGCACAACACTTTTGTTGATGTTTAGAATATTCACTAGGACGAGTCTTTTCAATAAACAACCAACCAAGCAACCAATTCATAATCATTGTGATTGACACAAAGATTTTGGTGTGATATTTCCTGTGTCCTGCCCCTTGATTAATAAAGTTAAAAGATTAAATCAAAATTATAGTAACATTTGTTACGTACTTTACTACAAAGTGTTTTGAACAAAAAAGTAAAATTAACCATAAATGTGTAAGGTTAAGGTTGCTAGAATTTGCGTCTCTGTATTTTTATTAATTTTTAAAATAAGTGGTGGGTTATATCAGGGATATAACCGCAAGGTTCACGTATGACCGCGTCAGTTTATAGTAATAATGGTATCATCTAATTTATACGTATCATACATATGGTTGGTTAAAATGTTAATAAAATAGTTTTGCGTACACACTTAGAAAAATTTACAAAATTTAATCATTGCATTGTGTATAGACATTGACACCGCACACATAGAGAATGTTACAGTATTCGGTAATTTTTTACCGAACTTTCAACAGCTGAACGTTCGGTAATCCGATTTAACGGATTTCGGTAAAATTTGACAAGTTCCGACAATTTCTTTACCGGAAACTGTAAAATTTCACCGAAATCCGGTAAATCGGATTACCGAACGTTTAGCTGTAGAAAGTTCTAATCTAATCTAATCTCACACTAACGCAGCCAATTCTTGAAGGCATCCTGGAAAATGATGGTTTCTTGAATACATCATTTTTCTTGTCATCGGCCAGGCCAACTGCGTAGTATGTGCCGTAGAGAGGATTCTAAGAAATAGAGCGATTCCAGAAAGAACTAAAATCGCTCTACTACTCTGAATCAAGGGAAGAAAGAAAGCGTGGACCTCCCGTACCAAACGCTTCCATGTAGAGTTAAACATTGTGATAATTTGTACTTTATCGTTGGGAGCATAGATGCTAGAAAGGTTATTTTATGCTCCTTTTGCCTGTGGGTGAACTTTTGGCATTTGAACCAAAAGCAGGGCAATAATTGCCAAGGTTATAGCGCCTTATCTCGCTCAATGGTGGTTTAAAGCAAACGGATGAATACGAAGCTGAAAATAGCATAAAAAATATTGTGAAGGGATGTTATAATATAAAATTAGAATAAAATGTGTACTGTCCGCATGTCTTTCGATTGTGGTCCTGCAGCAATATCATTGGCATTCATGGCACTATCATTGCTGTTGCGCCAGCAACCGGACAGACGAGAAGAAAAAACGATTTCCGATTCCGTAACACTTTATTTGGGATGTGTGTGTTATAAAATCCCTTCGGATATATAAATATAATTGAAATTCGAATAATTAGCTTTAACTTCAGTCGTTTTAATTATAGCTAACTTAGGTATAATAGTGTTCAATTTTGGGGCTTCTACCCTAGCGCACATAGTAAACTTGACGCATTCTCAAATAGCTAATAATTGTGTATAATTCAATTAATCTAATTCATTCTTGTTGCTACTTACGTTTAGTGTTTCTTCAGATAAACAACCTGTCCGTGCCTGGCAACAATTGTCCGTCGGAACCGTGTAACTAGCTTTAGAATAAACTCATTTGTTGTTGTTTTTTTGTGTGTTTACCTTATTTTCTGATTACGTGATTAGTCTTAATTTAATTTTAACTCGCACTAGCTAACAAAGTTTCGCACTGAATTTATTCACTTACGTTCAATACTCAACTTAACTCAAAAAACTTTTGTTTTCACCCGCAAATACTACTTTACCCAGCACACGATGAATAGGTGACAGTTCGGACAGCAGCAATGAAGTAGTGTGCGCTCGGCATCAAGGTTGTCGAAGTTTGGGAGGTGCGTTACATCCAGCAGGGTTGTGACAATCCCCCTCGATACGCCACTGCTGACCTCGTGGCTTACCTCCTTTTGCACCGATGTCTAACACTGCAACCTTTGTCGCTGGCCTCTCCAGCAGTCCACTCGGAGTTTGCACAGTCACGCGGCGAACCTGACCGTCCTTGGCTTGGACCGTCTCGATCACGCGCCCTCGTGGCCAGCAATTCCTTGGCAGGTTTCCGTCGACGATCAGAACCAGATCGCCTTCCTCGATGGGTTTCACGGGCTGAAACCACTTCGTCTTGCGAGTCAACGTAGGCAGGTACTCGTGCACCCACTTCTTCCAAAAGTTGTCGGCGTAGAGCTGGGCCATCTTCCATGATTGCTTCAACACAGCTGGTCTGTCATCGAAGGTGATCGGGGGCTTACTCCCATTCGAAGATCCTAACAAAAAGTAGTTTGGAGTTAGGGGGGGTTCGGTTTCATGGTCTAACGGAATGTCGGTGAGTGGTCTTGTATTCAAGATCATCTCGATCTCCATCAACGTAGTGTGAAGAATTTCGTCGCTTGGAAGATGTGGCTGGTTGAACTGATTCATCGTCCTCTTGACTGATTGGATCAACCGCTCCCAGCAGCCACCGAAATGTGGCGCAGCGGGTGGTATGAATGTCCATTTGGTGTTTGGACTAACGAATTCAACCATCAGTTTCTCCTGATCGACGTGCTTCATGGCTTCACGGAGCTCTCGAGACGCTCCCACGAAATTCGTCCCTCGGTCGCTTATGATCTCCACTGGTGATCCTCTTCTTGCGATAAAGTTGCGCAAAGCTAAAATGCATGAATCCGTCGTTAGAGAGTGCGCTATCTCGATATGAACGCCTCTGGTCGTTATGCAGGTTAGCAGGACTCCCCATCTCTTCTCGGACCTTCTGCCAACTAGAACAAGCATCGGTCCGAAATAGTCGACTCCGGTGTACGTGAATGGTCTCTGGAATGCTGCCAACCGAGCAGCTGGAAGACTCCCCATCGCAGGAGGCTGGGGGTTTGCACGTCGGATCTTGCAGTGGTGGCAATTTCTGCGGACACGATCGAACTCTGAACGAAGACGGGGAATGGTAAACTTCAGCTTAACCTGGTTCATAGCGGTGTGGTGGTTCTGGTGTCGGTATCTCACGTGATAATCGGCAAGCACCAGGCTAGACACGTGATTAGACCTGGGCAGCAGGATCGGATTCTTGATTGATTCATCTGCCCACGCGCAAGCATCGATACGGCCGCGCATCCGCAAAACACCGTTCGCGTCGATGGTCGGGCTAAGCTTATACAGCGGGCTGGTCTTCGGTAGAGTCCGCTCCCATGACTGCGCTTCTGGGTAACTGCGAAGCCGATGTATTTCGTCTGAGTACGCTTGCAGCTGAACTTGACGGTAGATGATGGTTTCAGCACGGTTGAGCTCCTCCTGCGTTAACGGACCTAATTGTATGGCTTTGATGTGAAGCGGTGAACGTATGCAACTGTCCTCAATAGCCGTTTTCAATTGGAGAAGCGTTCAAAGCACATGAACGACTCGGTGGTTGAATGATGGAGAACGCTGAGACGAATCTCCTCCATGGTTGTTCCTTGATCTCCGCTATTGCCAGGCCAGTTGTTTTCATGCTCCCAGAGAAAATCCGGTCCATGGAACCACCGACTGTTCGGTTGAAAGTCTGGCAATCGTGACCATTTCGTTCCATCGCCAGCTACGTTTTTCCTTGATGGAAGCCATCTACACTCATTTACTTGCGTTGTATCAAGCAGCTCGCTGATCCTGAAGGCCACGAATTGGCTGTAACGTCGGTGATCAGACTGGAGCCAGCATACCACGTCGCGGGAGTCGGTCCAGAAAACGCGGCGCGATATATTCATTTTGTGCGAACTAGCGATGCTCTCAGCTAGACGTGCACCGATTATAGCGGCCTGCAGCTCAAGACGCGGAATCGAGAGGAATTTTAAGGGAGATACCTTTGTTTTTTAAGCAACCAGTGCACACTCAACACTTCCCTCTTCTTCGAACCTGAAGTAACCAACGGCAGCCATCCCATTCTCGCTCGCATCACAAAAAATATGCAGCTGCACGTTATTCGTTGGTTTGGTGGACGTAATTTGGCGATAACAACGTGGAATGCACACTTGTCGAACGTTCGGCAGCGCTTCTACCCAGGTCATCCACCTTTCGGATAGATTTCCGCTTATCTCCTAATCCCAGCCGCATCCGGAACGCCAGATTTCCTGCAGCAGAATCTTTAAGTAGATCAAGAAGTTGGAAATAAGTCCCATAGGATCGTATATCGCCATCAAGGTCCGCAGAACCTCTCGCTTGGTAGGCATGCTGATCCCGGAAAGCAACGCAGCATCGTGTTTCTGTGACAGCCTGAACATGAACGCATCGGTCGTAGTATCCCACCACATGCCCAGCACCTTCTCTGTCGCAACTTCCGCAGAAAGGTTCTTGTCCTTCTCGATGGTATTGCTTTCGTGAAGCCGCTGCGCCACTACTGTGGAATTCGATAGCCAGTTGCGGATCTCGAAACCTCCTTGAGCGTGAATTGAGCGAACATCGCTCGCTAACCGTAACGCCTCCTCCTCAGTTTCTACGCTGGCTAGCATGTCGTCCACGTAGTGTTCGTACTTGATGCACTCGACTGCTCTGGGATAACGGTCAGCGAATCTCTCCGCATTCTTGTTCTTGACGTAGTGCGCACAACTCGGAGAACATGCTGCGCCGAAAGTCATGACCTGCACTACATAAACTTCCGGATCATCGTCAGGATCTTCGCTATTCCACAAAATCATCTGGCTCCGCTGGTCTGGCTTTTTCATCATTACTTGGAAGAACATTTCACGGATGTCTCCCACAATTGCGACGCGGAACTCCCGGAACTTGAAGAGAAGGCCAAGCAAAGATACCAGTTGATCCGGTCCGGTGAGGAGAAACGAATTTAAAGAAACGCCGTTCACCTTCGCTGCTGCATCGAACACGATCCGTATCTTCCCGGGCTTATTTGGATTGATTACCGGGAAAGTCGGCAGGAACCAGTCTGAACCTGCAGGAACCTGCTGAGAGCCGTCGAATGTAACCCTTCTCTTCGTATTCGAGCATCTTCGCACACACCGCTGCACCTAGCTCGGGTTCCCGCTTCATCCGCTTGCGTAGGCAGTCTAGCCGCTTCAGTGCCATCGCCTTATTATTTGGCAGCTGCACTTGCTCGTAGCGCCACAATAGTCCGGTTTCATATCGGCCTCCGATGAAACGCGTTTCGGAAGACAGAATTTTCATCGCACGCTCCTCATCCTTCGAGAGTAACGGCTTCGATGATCCAGAGATGCCCAACGAGTCGATCGAGAAGTACTTCTTCAGGGCCATGTCCAGATTTGCGTCGTCTTTCTTCACACACGGACAAATGTGGAAGCTATGGTAGCCACTGTGATCGGAATTTAAGCCACCAGATGCTACCTCACACCGTCCGTAGACCAGCCATCCGAGGCGGGTCTTGGAAACGATTGGCTCGTTTTCACTTCCTTCAATGCTTCTCAAAGCGTGGCGAGCCGACAGTTGTTCATTCCGATAAGAATTCTTGGAGAAACACTGTCGTATGATTGCAGGGGAAGTCCCACAAGATAACTGTAGCTAGTTGTCAACTGCGACACCGACATTGACTGCTTCGGTAGAGAAAGATCTTGAACTGTGTGGACCTCTGGAAGCTCGAACACTTGTTTGCTGTTGTGGGTTCCGGAGATCTTCAGCGAAAGGGCAACTGACTCTGCTTCCTCCCGCTGGTGACCACCTGTCCAGCTTAGGCACAAGGGATGAGACGTTCCTTTGAGTCCCAGTTCGTTAATGAGACTGTGCTCCATTAACGTGGCCGAAGATCCGTCGTCGAGGAAGGCGAAAGTTGTTATCTGTTTGCCTTTGCCGTATATTGTCACTGGTATGTATCTGAACAGAACCTTTGTCGCCGGCTTTACATGAGTGTTGCAGCTTTGCGTCGATGAGTTTCCACTTGATGGAGCCGTTAATTCTGGAGTGACGGGAGTGACTGTGCATAAACGAACAGCCATTCTTCCCACACGCAGTTTTCACTAGACAAGCGCCGAAATGCTTTCCCAGACACTTCCTACAAAGCTTCTGCTCTTTAATTACAGCCCAGCGGGTCCCGACATCCATACTGAGGAACTTGTGGCACGTTTCGAGACCACTGCATTCTTCCAGACACGCTAAACATCTTTTTACAGCGACAGGCGTACGATCCTTCGAAGAAGCTCTTTTCGCCGAGTAACTGTCTGTATGGATGTTGATGTAGTTATCTTCTTTTCGGCCGCGCCTTTCATGTCTTGAACTGCTAATAGAAGGAATCGTTACAATGCTCGCTGCTTCGACTAATTTTCCCAGCCAGTCGCCAAAATCCTTCAAAGTGACTCCGTTCAGCTGTTGACGATGATAGGCCCAATTCAACCGAATGGATGGCGGTAGTTTCTCTGTCAACTCACACAGCAGAGCCACGTTACACAGATATTCGTCGAGACCTGATGCGGTGATGGCAGCGCAGACATTCTGAACTGCTACTCCGAAGTCTATCAGTGTGTTCAGCTTTTCTGCCTTCGGCGCCGGCATCTCCCGAATTTTGTTAACCAGCGAGTGGATAATGATTTCTGGCCTCCCATACAGAGTTTTCAGCGTCGAAATAACACCAGGCAAATTAGTAGGGTGAAGCAACCGGCAGCGTACCGTTTCCAAGACCCTGCCCTTCAAACTTCGTTGGAGACGCAAGAGATTTTCTTCGTCACTGAATCCGCAGATCCTAGTCGAGTTTTCATAGCTTGCTAGGAACAGCGGCCATTCCTCCGGGTTCCCGGAAAATGACGGAAGTTCTTTGCTAACAGCTTGGCGCGCCGAGACCTGGCTTTGGCTTAGCGAAGGAAACCCGAGAAAACCGCTAACATTCGGCTGGAACACTGTCGCTTGAGGATTCAGTCCGGCTTCACCAGCTGCACCTCCGTCGACCTTCGCTTGCCGATTTAGAAGTTGATTTCGCTCCTCCAAATGCTTCCGCTCTAATGCCTGTCTTTCCTCCAGCAACCTCAGCTCCTGCGTTAGAACGTCGCCTCCCTGGCTCATGCCGTAAACGTTGATTTGAGGCAGCGGATTGCCTGTCGTACTTGCTGATGGTCCATCTCTGGAAGTCCATGGCGACGCTAGATTTCCGATCATATTTGCCACTGCCCCACCACTACCGAGAACCATTCCCGGATTATTTGACAAACTCGTTGCTAATCCTCCACCACGCACCATTTGCGCCGGAAGATTTTCAATCGAACTCGACGCTATTCCGCCTCCGCCCGAAGTATTTGACTGATGTTGCCTTGCTACCTGATCCAGCATAGCACGTGCCGTTTCCCGCAACTCCTGACCGTATTTCTCCTGTTGATTTCTGAGCTCCTACATCCGTTGGTCATCCTTCTCTTTGATCATCCGCTCGAACTTTTTCTGCATCGCCGCTAGCTGCTTCCGCAGAGATTCTTCCAGATTTGCATTCGTTGGTTTGTTGATTCCCGACTTCGGTATCGCTCCAGCACTATTGTTAGGCGTAGATGTGCCGGGTGGAAGTTGAATTGCCGCCTCCAGACATTTTTTGCAGTTCCACTCCCGATCCTGAACACTCGAGTCCACACTAACACGCGCGAAGTGATACCACTGTTCGCATGAATCACACGCCCCCATACGGCTATCATCCGGCTCCTGACATATTTCACAGCTCACTCCCGGCGGCGGATTCTTCATCGGAGAAGTTCCCCGCTTCTGAACCTCGCTCTTCTTCGACATTCCGACCAACAAAGCCCCCGATCAATAAACGGATTTTATAATTTTGTTGCGCCAGCAACCGGACAGACGAGAAGAAAAAACGATTTCCGATTCCGTAACATTTTATTTGGGATGTGTGTGTTATAAAATCCCTTCGGATATATAAATATAATTGAAATTCGAATAATTAGCTTTAACTTCAGTCGTTTTAATTATAGCTAACTTAGGTATAATAGTGTTCAATTTTGGGGCTTCTACCCTAGCGCACATAGTAAACTTGACGCATTCTCAAATAGCTAAAAATTGTGTATAATTCAATTAATCTAATTCATTCTTGTTGCTACTTACGTTGTGTTTCTTCAGAGGGATTCCATCCAGAATGTGCCGGAAATCCCAAAAATCATACCCGATCATCATTGATTTGGATGAAACTTGGCACATGAGTTCGGTGCGTTGGAAAAAAAAATTCCACTGGTGTTAAGATAATTTGGGTTCAAGAGTAACTTTTGAGATGGGCGTATGTGTTTTTTCCAACATTTTACTTGAAAAATCATAGTTCAAAAACCATTACATTTAGAGAAAAACTTTATATAAGGGAATTGTAGGGAACTAAAAAGCCTTTCTTTAAAAAATATACACAGAAAAAAAATTTGTTTTTTCATCAAGAAAAATCAAAAATAATTACTAAAAATAAAATATCTAAAAAAATATATTTTTAATATTTTTTTAATTTGTTGTGTGGAAATTTGAGGAAAAAAGACACGTTTTAAAAAAAACTCTAGGATGGACGCTCTTATAATAAAAGAGTTTTTCAAATAGCGAACTTTGGTATATATTTCAAATTTTGGTTATTTATTCTTATAAATAAATTTTGATGTTACAATATGGTTTTGGAGATCATTACAAACAATAATGATGATAATGATAAACCACGTAAACGCAACCGTTTTCAAGATATTTCTGATTTTCTTTCAATAAAATTTCAAAACCTCAAAAAATACGCCCTTTTCATAAATTACTCGTGATATTAAAACAACAATAGCTAACGATTGTTTCTCTTGTGTTTTTAGCCTTTTTAAAACACATGTATGTGCCTCTTACTTACTCTTAACAGCTCGTCGATTGAAAAAGCTTCACTTAAAGTTATAAGACAAAAATAATGAATTATGGTTGGATTTATATTTATATATACCATTTATTAGTCTCGGTCATTGATAATATTACATAAACATTATATAAACTATTGATTGCTTTTATATATATTATGAATCCTGCCTTCTTCGTCATTCGAAAACAGTTTTACAAAAACTTCGTTTTCTGAAATTGGAACGAATGAGTGGTACTTTTGTGTACCTGCAATCGTTTTAGTCTGTCGGTAAATTTCATTCCATTCTGCTACCCCCTGTTCATACTCTTCATGTGATACATAACAAAACGACATTTTTGTTAAACAATCATCACTTGTTTGGTTCGCCCATTCGAATAACTCTAATGCACTTTTTATAGGGTGTTCATGTTGTACAGCAAGGCTTGCATATCTTGCCATTCGTTTTAATGTACCACCAATTGCATCGCAAGGTCCCTTACCGTGGGATGTTGCGAAAAAATGCCATTCAGCATCAATATTGTATTTCTTTTTAAACTTACAAAGGCTTGCAAAAGTTCTTCCTATTTTTATATTGGGATGCTGCCCCGTCAGACATAAACGTAGCTTTCTTTACTTTAATTTTTGTTTGCAAAAAGCTTATTAGTTTTGAAATAAACACCTGCACCGCAATCGTATCATGTTTCAACACTTCTGAGATAACAATGAAACTGATATTTTTAAGTATTCCAGATTCCGTGTAATAAATGACAAAAGGGTGAATAGTGGCTTGCTCATTACTCCAATAACTACTTTGAACAGCATCTTGAAAAACAAATGAATAATTTTCAGAAAAATCACAAATTATTATTACTTCGCCGTCTTTAAGACAACTTTTATAATCTCTCAAGAAACTAGACTGCTGAGATTTGACAAAATCGTGGGATACTAATTGTTCCAACTTTTCACAAAAATAAGCAATAAATTCATCAATTGGTTTAACAAGTGTCTCTAAACTACATGTATCAGTTGAAATCCATTGCTCAAAAGATATTTCAACTAAACCACGTTTTTCTAATTTTTCTGTTAAACCACTCTCAAAATCTGAAAAGCCTGAACATTTTTTAGTTCTAGTTGATGAGCTACATAATATTTCTTCAAAACACAATTTATAATCATTCTCGAATGAATATTTTCTAAGACCATGAAGCATCAAGTTAATGTTCTCATGAATGGTGCAAACACAAATGTTATGAGAACCTGTGCTGCCAAGTAATTTGCAATGCTTTGGTCTTAGTGCTGCAAAAGAGCTAAACTCAACAGCATTTTGATGCATCTCTTGAAATTTAATGAAAGCTTCTCTTAATGAACAAACTAAAAGGCGCTTTTGAATATGAACCCTCTTACCTTCACTCCTCACTGAAACGTAGTCGTTCATACCAGGGGTTGCTCGTGTAATCTCATCACAGTCGTAAAATTGAAAAATTTGGTTTTTTATTTCCGGGTTCAGACCGTGTCCCAGTTTTTCGTTAGGGGCAGCTAAAACACCTTCGTGCTTTGCAAGGAATTTAGCTTGTGATACGATGTACTTGTTTGTTATTCCAAATTCTGCCATTACTCTTTGATTTGTCCAAGATTGTGGTAAAACCGAAAGTATCCTTACTTGATCGTCCCTCGAACTTTCTGGATCAGCATACCGGTCCTTTAGCTGCGCGATTATTTCGTCATATTCGGCTGCTTTCACTTTCAATTGTTCCAGGTCATCCTCCTCCGCTTGATCCCCAAATATGTGTGTCCGAATGCCGTTTGAAACATCTTTGAACTTTTTGCGGGCATAATTTACGTTCAGGAACTTTTTAGCCGATATTGGCGAAACGTTGATTCCAGCTACGCCCTTGTTAAATAGCTCAATATTATGGCGCCTTGAATAATCTTGCACACTGCTATCAGATGGCACTGACATTAATGATATTGCCGATGGCGTTTCCTCGAGACCATACAAGTCTACTTGCCGTGATGTAGATGGTTGTGGATCCATAATGTTAGTAATTGATGGTTTCTCACTAGGCTCCGAAATTGCAGCATGGGATTGTTCCGTTCTATTTAAATGCAAACGACAATTATCACAAATCATCAAAGAAGTGTCCAAATGTGTTTTGCCCATAAACTTGAGTTTTTTGACATTTTGTTCGGTTAATTTACGAAGGTTTTTTGAGCACCGTTTAGTGGGAAACGGCATACAACACTTCTTCATGTTAAACTCCATTTTCAGTTCACTCAGATAGATTTTACTGATGAATGCGACTATGTATGAGCATATATATTGGCTGTGGTACCTTTGGAAATGCAGGTATAAAACATCTCTGGTAGTTTACAGGCAGCGTACATTAGCTGTTTTTTTATGAGAAGATATACCTGACATACGTTATAGCTGCTATTTGTCTACCTACCTTAAACAATATGTGTTACTTTCATCGCTACATCACCGAACTGTTCGGAGTGTAGTTTTCACACACTACACCCGACCTCTAACATCGTTGGAGCTTGGCAAAATAGTCAGCAGTTCGATTAATATGCTTCTTCTATATGACCCTCCGCATAATTTCATCATCTGTCCATTTCACACTTGTCGCCCCTGCGACATCTATCTCGCTGTTACTTTCATCGCTTTAGCAAATTCGCTCCCTTCATTCTCTGAGCGGCCCGACCGATACAGCCATAAAACAATTATAAATATATTGATTGCAATATTAAAACAATAGTGCTATTTATCTTGTTCTTTTCAAATGAGTCTTCTTATCATCCTGATATCAAAAGAAAAGAGGACATTAGAGTAATGTGAACGTTATAATATGAAGATCTTGGAAAATTTATCATTTCTGGTGGAAATCTCGATTAACTTAAGAAAAGAGCGAATTTTCTGAGGTTTTTTCATTCTATTGAAATAAAATCCGAAAAATCTCGAAAACGGTTGCGTTCAGGTGATTTATCATTATTATCGTTATTGTTTGTAATGATCTCCAAAATCATATTGTATAATTAATTTTCATTTATAATAATGAATAACCAAAATTTCAAATATGCACCAAAGTTCGCTCTTCGGAAAACTTATTTATTATAAGAGCGTCCATCCTAGAATTTTTTTCAAAACGTGTCTTTTTTTCTCAAATTTCCACAAAACAAATTTCAAAAATATTAAAAATATGTTTTTTTTTATATTTGATTTTTAGTATTTATTTTCGATTTTTCTTTATGAAATTTTTTTTTTTTTTTCAGTGTACATTTTTTTAACAAAGCCTTTTCAGTTCTCTACAATTCCCCCATATAAAGTTTTTCTCTAAATGTAATGGTTTTTGAACTACGATTTTTCAAGTAAAATGTTGGAAAAAAAACATACACCCATCTCAAAAGTTACTCTTGAATCCAAATAATCTTAACACCAGTGGATTTTTTTTTTCAACATACCGAAGACGTGTACCAAGTTTCATCAAAATCGAAGATAGTTGAGTTTGGTGACCGACCGATTTGGCGTGGAATCAGTCTTCAGATAAACAACCTGTCCGTGCCTGGCAACAATTGTCCGTCGTAACCGTGTAACTAGTATAGGGAATAGCTTTAGAATAAACTCATTTGTTGTTGTTTTTTTGTGTGTTTACCTTATTTTCTGATTACGTGATTAGTCTTAATTTAATTTTAACTCGCACTAGCTAACAAAGTTTCGCACTGAATTTATTCACTTACGTTCTTCTTCTTCTTCTTCTTTCTGGTTGCTTCGCCTCGCGAAGCATATGTTAGGGCCAGTGGCTGTGACTATATGCCCTCACTTACGTTCAATACTCAACTTAACTCAAAAAACTTTTGTTTTCACCCGCAAATACTACTTCACCCAGCACACGGTGAATAGGTGACAGTTCGGACAGCAGCAATGAAGTAGTGTGCGCTCGGCATCAAGGTTGTCGAAGTTTGGGAGGTGCGTTACATCCAGCAGGGTTGTGACAATTGCCATGAAGGAAAAAAAATAAAATTTTCATACAATACTCGGAAATTCCATGGATGATCCAAAATTGTATACCGTATAAAGAATACTTACATTTTTCGTGGTAAAGGGTGATACGGTCAAAATTTGGTCAAGGGAAAACGCGTGTAAATCGGTGAAATCGTTTATTTAAAAAATCAAATTAAATTTCTTTTTCAAGTTCAATTAGTATAAAATTCAGGAAAAATATTCAGTTAGGCTTCCGCTTTTCCAAATCCGAATAGCCGGGCCTTACGCTTGACCCCTGCCATCAGATTTTGTACAGCCACCTTGTCCACCTTCTTCGCCGCAGAAAGCCAGTTTGCCTTGAACTGCTGCTCGTCCTTAGCAGTTTTTTTGGTCTTCTTTAGGTTCCGCTTGACAATAGCCCAGTATTTCTCAATTGGGCGGAGCTCTGGCGTGTTGGGAGGGTTCTTGTCCTTGGGAACCACCTGCACGTTGTTGGCGGCGTACCACTCCATGGCCTTTTTACCGTAATGGCAAGATGCCAAATCCGGCCAAAACAGTACGGAACAACCGTGTTTCTTCAGGAAAGGCAGCAGACGTTTATTCAAACACTCTTTCACGTAAATTTCTTGGTTGACAGTCCCGGAAGCTATGAAAATGCTGCTTTTCAAGCCACAGGTACAGATGGCTTGCCAAACAAGATATTTCTTTGCGAACTTGGACAGTTTCGTGTGCTTGAAAATATCTGCTACCTTTCCCCTTCCTTTTGCCGTATAAAACTCCTGTCCCGGAAGCTGCTTGTAGTCGGCTTTGACGTAGGTTTCGTCGTCCATTACCACGCAGTCAAACTTCGTCAGCATCGTCGTGTACAGCCTCTGGGATCGCGCTTTGGCCGTCGTATTTTGTTTATCATCGCGATTTGGAGTCACTACCTTCTTGTAAGTCGATAGTCCGGCTCGTTTTTGGCTCGATGCACGGTTGTAGACGATACACCCAGCTTATTTGCGGCATCTCGGAGAGATAGGTTAGGGTTTCGCTTGAAACTACCGGCAACTCTCTTTGTCGTCTCAGCGGCTTCCGGTTTTCGATTTCCCCCCGATCCAGACTTCCTGGCTGTCGACAAACGTTCCCCAAACACTTTAATTACATTTGTAACGGTTGATTTGGCAACTTTTAGCGATTTTGCCAACTTTGCGTGCGAGTAGCTCGGATTTTCGCGATGCGCGAGCAAAATTTTGATACGCTGCTCTTCTTGCTTGGACGGCATTTTGACAACTGAAGAGTGAATTCCAAAATCAAAATAGGAGCAACATTCTACACACACACACCTTCAAAATGAGGGGTGTTCAGGTTTTTTAAATGCAAAATTGAAAGAAATACGTCAAGTTGATATTGACCAAATTTTGACCGTATCGCCCTTTAGGGTAAGATTTCAGCATACTAGCTTACCGGGGTCGCGCTGCCTACAGTGTGTTGGTGCGACTGCCTCCTAAGGTATAGCTGACGAGATACAGCGTTTCTTACTCAGCCGCTGTTTGAGCCGCACCTCCTTGGTGGACAGACGCTCGGCACGCACCTCTTCAATCTAGCTGAAGTCAGAAGGACAACAGTGCCCAGGCTGCACTACCAGCTAAGTACGCAACCCTTAGCTGGCGGTCTTTGTCATCTCTTGACCCGTGGAAGCATGAGGTAGGGACTTGTGAGGACCAGAGCTATGTTGCATGGACGTACGCTTCATCACATTTGTCGACTCACCATTTGCAGCCCAACGTTCAGCTGTAGAAAGTTCGGTAAAAAATTACCGAATACTTTAAAATTTTCTAAGTGTGCGGTATCTGTCCGATTAGCCGGTCTTGCAAGACTCTATCTCCCACACCCTAACCGGGTGGACGGTGGCGGGTGGTAAAAGCCCTGTCCGAATTACCAGCTGAGAGCTCGTGTCGAAAACTGAAATCAGTTCGGTTCATCTCGCGTGCTATATACTAGCGTTGACAGCAAAGCCCTGAATGAAGAAAGGCACGAAAATACAGTACGAAGCAAAATTCTAAAGATGGGACAGGCCTCCCTTACCAAGCAAAATTATTTTGCAACTGGAGGGTGTGGCTATTTATGTATTCATCATGGAAGGAAACTAAATGAAATAAAAAGAAGAAGGCAATTTTAACCAATTGTTACCCGTTTTTGAAGACCTGGATAGGGATATTTTCAAGCTGTTCATAGATTTCTATGGGAGCAAAAGTAGGTCATCTTTAAGTAAAAAAAAAGAACTACTTATACTAACGCTCTAATAAAAAATTTGAAATAACACCCGGTAAACGTAGTCTTACTTTAAAAACTTAGTTTAATATAGAACTAACCATGAAAACGCGGCAATTAGCACTAGCAATCAGCAAAAGTTTCATAAATTTTGATTAGGTCAAAAAGTGGTTTTTTCGGAAAAAAAATAGCTACCTTATTTTTTCATAGCTTTTGATGCTTTCTTGACTACATCTTTTTACACTTATTTCCTTCGACAGAATGGTAAACCGTTTACTGTAGGACAAGTGGAATAAAGTGACAATATAGGGCAGGGAACGGCTTAAGCAGGGGTGACTGTTTTAATCAGTTGTTTTGAAATAGGTCCTAAACTCCTACATTTTCCGAATTATTTCACTTTTAATGATACGAGCATAAGCTAATGATTCGATGTATAAATCATGATTCATTACCATCTTATTACTGTCATTTTGAGGATCTAAAATACACAATCTAAAACCATCAATTTCCTACCTGTTGAAGAAGTTCGCTCTAATTTTGCCTTTGTGTATTTTTCATTTGGTCGCGTGTACCGGAGGGGAATTTCTTCAGGAACTGTCTCACATCTAGGTTTTCGGCCAGAATGTGATGTTGAACATTGAGTTAAATTTATTTCATATTTAGATGATCTGAAATCACTATTTATTACTATTTTGCCGAAGAATTCATTCTTGTAGAACTTTTCAATTTTAAATAGTTTTAAAACTAATTTTTTGTCAAACCTTCTAACAAGGCAAATCTGAAGACTGTACTTGAAAATTTAAAAATTCAAAACGGTGCATTTTTGCCTATACTGTAGTTGTTCACATTCTTATTCCATATCTTCAAAAACTTTCGAAAAATTTCCATGGAAATTCGATATTCTGGAATACTATCAATGTCAATAAAAAGCTTAACTTTAACCTCACATTACCCATGGATGTTTCTTTCGAACTGCCGTGAAGCTCTCAGTTGGTTTTCGATGAATTAATCATCGGAATTCACTTTCAAATTTTCTGAACTCTCTTTAGAAATTTTGCTCGATATAACTTAAAACATTTCATTGTGTTTTTCATAGAATCCCACTTTGATGATTTGCGCTCAGACATTCAAAAAGTTATTTAATAAAAAAAATTAAATCGAATTCTACTGAATGGTTGAAAAATACCCACATTGTGGCAACTGAAAAAAATCTCTGAATTTTGAAATTACTGTTTTATTCTATTTGTACAATCTGGACAAATGAACAATTTGAAAAATTAAGAGATAGGTAGGTATATCCTTATACTTCCCATATTTTAATTTTTTCAAGAAAACATTGTCGTGGAACAGGTTTTTTAATTTTAAAAAATTGATACCCCTGACCACGGTTTATTACACTGAAAATTTATTTTCGTAAAGTAGCTTTCATGCGTTTCGTAAACATGGATTTTGTACATAGAACTAATGTCTCGTATATTGTATGAAACATTCATAATGCTTTTTATCTGGTAAAACACTATCATTACACCTTTTTGTAAAATGCACGAAATGAACTTCGTGATGACCAGACAATCGCTGTTTCTTTTTTATACCGTACTCATGCATGATGGTGTTTCTGCTGGTATGGGCGGGAATAATTTATCTAACCCAAAATAAAAATTAAAGCGCTGTCGAGAGCTACAACTTCATGCTCATTAATCAAACATGTTCTCATGAGTATGCGTGGCCTAGTGAGATCAACCACGGATCCAGAATCAGCAAATTCGAAATATTCAGGTTCGAACCCCATGTCATAAATATTAAAAAAACGCTGGACAACTCCACGTGGTTGCGCTTTTTTTGTCAATTACACTTTGCGTCGATAAAGAAGATCTGTCAGTCCTTCATGCAACCACCAGAGAAACGTTTCTTTTTAATTTGTGACCAAATATTCGTAGCTGTTTGTATTGTTTTCGCACAATGTACCAATGTTCTTTCTGTGTCAACAAAAGCTTCGTGCTTCTGACAGTTGCGCGTGTGTATTAATTACAAATGTAGCTTCATACAAAGAACAAATCAGTTTCGTTGCAGAAAACAACGAATGGATTTGTTAGTATTACCTTCGATTTTGTAATATAAACTAAAATTAACTTTCAGTGTAGGGACACCATGCCCCAGGTATTTTCAGACTTTTCTGCAAGGTGCAACTTTAGGCTAATAGCTGCATATAAAAACGCTTAATTTTCTTCTTAACTGTTCGCTTAACTTCTCAGCCATGAGACGCTTAAAAATATTACTGAGAAGTACCATGACGCATAACCGATTTTCAAATCTGGCTAATTTAAATATTGGGAACGGAGTTGTGAAGGAATCAGTATCAACCGACACAATTTTGAAGATTTAAAACGCGTTATTCAAACCAATCTAGATTATGATATAAGTTTTAAGATTTTTAGTTGAAACTTGACTCTATATAGATTCAGGACCATTCTCCGCCTCGGATGAGTTGAGACGGCTCAGGAGAATCGAGTAAAGTGACTACAGTAACCTCGTGTCTTTCGCGCAGGCCCCTTCCAGGCCCCCTCCAAACTAATTGTCTAGCTCCGCCAATGATACTAGGTGGGGTAAAAAGTAACCTCTTGGACCACCAAAACGCGATTCTACTGCAAAAAAGATTATAGTGCCTTGTAGTCCGTATACACGCCAAATTTCAGTGCTATACTGCCCTTAGTTTTGTTCTGACAGCTGATTGTTGTTGACGTGTTTGGCATCATGTTGAATATGTATAAAAACGATTTTGGTTCTTTCATAAGACTTTATCTTTTGAGTGGCAAACTGCGAAGGAAGCAAAAACAAGTTGAATAAGTATTATGGGGCAAATTCTCCGTTTAATATTGGATTCGAGTTTCGTGGTGGCCACAACTCCACTACCGATCCAGTCCGCAGCAGCAGGCCTTCCGATGCAGTTACAGAGGACTGTACGAGCGCGATACTAAAACCTGAAATCAAACTTTAAAAGAAGAAAATGAACTGTATTTATTACACTATCTTAGGAACCCTATCACCATCACCACACATTTACTATACTTACCAAGCCTACCTACGTATAAAATATTTACCTAGAGTTAGAAACTCACCACACCTACACTACATTAGAGATAAAAATGTACCTAGTAATAAGCGATAATCGAAATATACAGGAGTTGAAAACGTATAGTCGAAGAGTGCAGACGTCCGCTGTTTTTTTTTACGTATCTGACTACCGTATTGGAATCCGATAACCTCCATCTTAGGGACTCCGAGCAGACCACCTCCGGAGACACGGCAAGCGAGCATTGGGCCTCGTACATGGTCCTTCGAGCCGGATATTATCAACCGAAACCGGATGCCATTATCGGAGCAGTGCGGATTGTGATAACTCTATTGTTGCAACAATAGAAGCTGTGAACGACGCCAATTCGACATCATTCTGCTGGGATAATAGCAGTGCAGATAAGGAGAGACTGGATTTCGAGTTCATCTTTAGCGTCTATTTAGTTGTTGAGGTCGGTGCTAGAGTTACATCCGACAGTGCAACTGCCAAACCACCGAAAATCCAGGGACAACCCATCGCTGATTTACGATCGAGAGATAGACCATCCCTTCAAGTGACCTACTAGAATCGTCCCTTCAGTTGACCGCAAAGCGTGGTTTCAAGGTTATACTTTCACCCTCGTTGGACATCAGTCTCCAACTCAAAGCCCAAGGAAGACTTGGCATCAGGACAAAGGAACCCAATCGTAAGGACCACCATTTTGGACACTTGTAAGTCGACGGAATCTCAAGTAAGTCGCCATTTTTTCCTCTAACAAAGGCCTATTGTTCGTTGGTCAGAGTCATACCACGAACACCCTTCCGATTACTATTGTAACTCGAGAAGTTTTTTGTAGTAAACCCAAATATGCCTAGTGAACCTAAACCCAAGACAAGTATATCAGCAGCAATGAAGTCTCACACTATTGCATGCCAACGTGCAATGGACTTCCTTACTCGCATCCAAAAATTTGTGGAAACTTTTAACAATTCCAAATTAGTGGAGGCGCAAATCCGATTAGATAAAATGGAGGAAATTTACTTATCATATCAGGAGCATTCTTCAGCTTTGGAAATTTTAACTAGTGAACAGAAACAGGACGAGGTAGAGATAGACGTACAAGAGGATCTCCAGGAATTTGAAGAATTGTTCTTTACATTGAAGGCATCCCTTGTTTCACTTTGCACTGTTAAAACGGAGCGTACGACCGACCTAAATGTTGGTGCAGCTTGCGGTACCATTCGGTTGCCCAGCATTTCACTCCTGAATTCCATGGTGAAATAGATAAATGGTATTCATTCTACGATACTTTTCGCTCTCTGGTGCATGATAACACAGAACTATCGAGCATCCAGAAATTTCATTATTTGAAAGCCTCAGTAAAAGGTAAAGCCGCCAAATTGATCGATGATATCACACTCACATCAAATAACTACTCCGTGGCCTTAAAGGTTATCACAGATCGATTCGAGCATCCAAAGGTGCTTATTAAAGGTCACCTCAATGTACTATTTTCCATTCCGAAGGTGCAATCAGAATCAGCACAAGCTCTATCTGCACTGGTGGATGATTTTCAAAAAATCTGGGTGTCTTACGCAAATTAGGTGAACCCACCGATGGATGGAACTCGCTACTAGTATACATGCTATCGTGTCGTCTCGACCAAACCACTAAATGGGAATGGGAAAGAAAAACAGATCCAAAGGAGATGCCTACGTACGAGATGTTAATCGAGTTTTTGCAGAATCGTATTCTACAATTGCAATCTGTGGAAGTCGATATTTATCAACGTAATTTGAAGTCTCCTTCGCCGAAGGCAGCGCATGCAACGATGTGTTCATCGAAACCATCTTGCTTAGCGTGCAATGGACAGCACCCAGTATACTATTGCGATAAATTTAAACGATTGTCGGTTCCTGAGCGTACGAATCTAATAACTACTAACGGTCTTTGTGTAAATTGTATGGTTGAAAAACACTCAACTACTCAATGCAAACAACGCAATTGTCGATTCTGCAATAAAAGGCACAATAGTCTCCTACACATATCAAAAGGGTCGACGCTGAGTTCAAATCAACGGGATTCGAATAAACAATCTTCATCCTCTCAAGAACGTAACTCTAGCACCATGGGTATTGTATCGAATCATATCCCTTCCAGTTCGTCAGGCACCCCTCAAAGATTGCAATCACTTGTGACGTCTCGATCTAACCGCTCCCTTATGCTCAAGTCTTCTTGTCTACGGCGCTTGTAAAGGTTATTGGCCCGAAAGGAAACATTGCGGTTGCAAGGGTTTTGTTGGACAATGCTTCACAACCAAACCTCATGACTGAGCGTTTTCGTCGCTTGCTAAACCTACGGAAAACACCAATAAATACGGAATTATTTGGCGTTGGTGCAGAGAAGAAATCAGTCACTTATTCAACGGTCGCAACAGTATCATCACGATTCAACGGCTACCGGGCAGCGTTAGAGTTTCTCGTTCTCCCTAGAGTGACAACTGATCTACCAACATCATCAGTCGACATCGCAGATTGGGGCATTCCTGATCACATAAAGCTAGCTGATCCAACATTCGCAACATGTGGCCCAGTTGACATAGTTATTGGCTGTGAGATATTTTTTTAATCTTCTTCGTCGTGGCCATATGCGAATTAACGACACCAAACTGCTACCTCAGAACTCAGCATTTGGGTGGTTAGTATCAGGCGCATACCAGGGTACCAGCATTAAGAATCAACTAGTTAGTTATGTCATCACAATGGACAGTCTCGAACAACAAGTTGCAAGATTTTGGGATTTGGAGTCTTGTAGGTCTGATTGCATCTGGTCAATTGAAGAGCGGATGTGTGAGGAAATCTTCGTATCTACTACGCACAGAGATTCAACAGGTCGATACGTAGTTACCCTGCCTAAAAATGCCGAGCTTGTTGGTCATCTTGGTAATTCTCGTTCTATTGCAACTCGACGTTTTTTTGCTATGGAGAAAAAATTTGAAAAGGATTCCAACTTGAAAGATCAATACACTGCTTTCATGGATGAATACATCCGCTTAGGCCACATGGAGTTGGCTGACGCTACTGAAGACGCATTGGGTGAACATTTTTATTTACCGCATCACGCGGTAATTAAATCCAGAAAGTACCACCACTAAATTGAGGGTGGTATTTGACGGCTCGTGTAAATCGACCTCTGGTTTTTCTTTGAACGACCTTCTCTTGAAAGGCCCTACAGTTCAAGACGATATGGTTTCCTCATTATTACGTTTCCGCATGAAGCGAATCGCAATTAAAGCGGACATGGCGAAAATGTTCCGCCAAATACTTGTGGCTAATGTCGATCGGCGTTATCAGAAAGTTGTTTGGCGTAAATCTATTACGGAACCACTTCAAACATATCAGCTCACCACGGTGACTTACGGAACCACCACTGCACCGTACCTTGCTACACGCTGTCTACAACAACTTGCGGCAGATGAAGAGGTAAATTTTCCGGTTGCTGCGCCCATAGTACGGAAAGGATTTTATGTAGATGATTTGATGTACGGTTTCGACACATTTGCGGAAGCAGCGAAAGCCATCAAGCAGCTCCAAGGAATAATGGAATCAGGAGGACTCACGCTGCGAAAATGGTCTTCGAATTCAATAGAACTTATGCGCGAGATACCCACCGATCTTTGGGAGACAGAACAGATACTAGACCTGGACCAATCGTCTCCTATTCAAGCTTTGGGATTACTATGGGAACCAACGACAGACGAATTTCTTTTCAAAATTCCTAAGTTCGTCCATACCGATCACTATACTAAACGCATAGTCCTTTCTCAGACAACCAGCTTATTTGACCCACTTGGACTGGTAGGTCCTGTAGTAGTCACAGCAAAGATGTTCATTCAAGGCCTGTGGGAAAGAAATTTAAACTGGGATGAGCAACTTCCTGCAGATCTTCACGAAAGCTGGTCCAGTTTCATAAATAACTTTTCACATCTGCAGAAGCTGAGAATCCCACGTTTTGTTCTGACAGACAATATCGTATCTTTAGAGCTTCACGGGTTTTCCGATGCTTCATTGCGCGCTTATGGAGCATGTGTCTATTTCCGGGCAGTTTCTACCTCAGGATCAATATCTATTCAACTGATGGCGGCGAAGTCCCGTGTAGCGCCCACTGAAAGGCGGCGTCCATCACTCGCTCGCCTTGAACTCTGTGCGGCATTGTTGTTGGCTAACCTCCAGAAGAAAATTCTTGACAGTGTTGAAGTCAACTGTACTCGCTTTTTCTGGTCGGATTCAACGATTGTACTACATTGGCTTGCAGGACACCCATCGTCATGGAAAACCTTCGTAGCTTTGGGCGGGATTCTGCACATGAAAAAGTTACCCTGCCGCTGGATGCCATGCACGCTCACTCCTGACCAAAAATACGAACGCGAGAGCACTTCGAACCAGTGTTTAGACTTGCCGATGCGGAATCGGAAGGACCTTCGGCGTCGATTGGTAACTGTTGATAAAACCAGCGCACAGAATGAGATCCCGGCAATAGACTTAAGCTGGCACAGGTGCTCCGAAGCGGCCTACGCATGTTTCAATTCAGCTCACGCGAGGAAATCATCGACGCCTTGGAGGAGTATTTTGCAGACCTTCCGGAAACTTACTTTTCGGACGGGATCAAGAAGTTGGAAAATCACTGGAATAAGTGTATCGAAATTAAAAAATAACTACATTGAATAAAAAGAAATAAACATTTAAAGACATTTGTTCTTCATTCCGAAGGAGGTTACTTTTCAATGCACCTTGTAATTAAAGTAATGCATTATTTTCTATTGAGTTTGCCAATTTTGCCGCGTGCTCAAAATGAACCCATAATTTCCGTAAAATGTTTGTTTGTGATTTTTTTCATCGGAATCGTGCTTTTTTTATGTGCCTTAGAAAATATTTTCCAATTTATTTTTTTTGGGACTTTTTTTTAACAGAATCATTTTTTTATGTGCATTGGGATATATTTTACATAAAATAAGTAAATAAATTTTCAGGCTTGTCCTTTGCTGGATTGCGGAATATTTTAGAAGAAATTTTTTAAATAAAATCGTCGGTAAGTCCAGTATAAATAAATTCACCTCATGGTAGAATAGACCGAACCGCGGTGAACTTCCAATGATCCAAAATATGTTACCGTGCCTGCAAGTAGCTAGGTAGTCGAATTAAAACTTTTCTCCATAAACAATTATGAAGTAGGCAATAAATATTGCATTGCTCTGAAATGAACGTTCTTTCCAGAGAGCAAAAAACATCATCCACCGCAAGCTATACAGAAGTTAAGTTTACGACATGGCGGCTCACCAGCAGCAGCACTTGCAGTTGAGCAAGGATATGTTTTCTGCATCGAGTTTACCGCAGAGGTCACACTTCAACTTTTGTTCTTCTCCCAGTGGCACATTTAATCTTTTTACTTAACTTTTGTTTCTGAGTCTTATACGTTAAACTTTTCCATTCTCCATTGGGAGAAGAATTTCGTGTCTGAGTCAGCAAGTATCCTTGCTGTAGTATATATCCAGTAGATAATCTCAAATCATGCGATCCCAGCATGCCGGAAACGATTCAACACACTTGAGAAAGAATTAACATTGAGCGACAATCCATGTTGATAGCACTTAACTTCAACCAGAGGAACCGCTTGAGGACGGAATTTCATAATAAAATATTTCGATAAGGCGACACTTTTTCTAACGATTGAATTATGTTATTCCCGAGACTTACATCAAGCCAGCGGTTAAATCTTGCTCAATCATGCATACTTTCCGTCGACTGCCTTGTTTGGCTCCAGAGTTATGATATTATGTTGTGCACAAGGCACAACCACATGGTTTACTTTTACGTATCATGCGAATATTTGTTGTGTTCTCTCTATAATAAATATAACTCCTGAAACTGAGACGTATTTTTCATAATTCACTTTATGATAACTGGTGAGAAAATGCCACTTTGTTCCCAACTAACATTTTTAGTTGCCTAAGCCGAAGTTAAGAACTTATAAGCTGTTTTATAATTGTATAAAAGCAAGTGAAGCTGAATAAGCTATAAGCAGAATTAAAAAATCGATACAGTACTTATGCTTAATGTAATACAGCTTTAACACGACATTTAGCTTTAGGTTGCATACTTTGAAAAGAAAGCTCTTATGCGAACAATGTTTGTCTGCATTTGCACGCTTGTTTATGTAGCTAAGAAATTAGTCGGTTAAGCTTTTGAATTATCATTCTGTGTTCTCTTACACAGTTTTATTTGTTGGCTTTATAATAGCTTTTCAAAAAGCCTTTATATTAGAAATACCTAGCCGCTATACAGCTTAGTGATTATAGCTGTATAAAATGTTGTATATTGAGCGAACATATCGAAAAGATTTCATTCGAATATAGTATGGAAATTTGCCAGAAGACATTATTGCAAATTTTATGACGATTCCTTATGGAAAGAAATCATATGACGATCGTATGAATATTTTCCTCACATGAAAAAAAAAGTTGCAATCGAAATGCGAACCATGAACCTCGGCATCCAGAGCCGAGCCACAATCCCACGAGACTATACACGCTTGATAAGTGATGTCAATTGAAAGCGTAGAAGAGGCATGCTTTTATCGACCAATGCAACAATAATCTTTTAATACGATCTCTTATGGCTCTGTGGTTAATAGTTCTGATCGTAGGGATAATTTCCTGAGTGTAGTTGCGGCGCAGAGTATGGAGCATATATGCAGTTATTTATATGGAGTTCTTGAGCTTGAGCTCTTGAGTTGAGTCTTAGCTGTCAAACTAAATAAAAGGAATACCGTCCAGTTTATCGAGCAGAGCATTTAGATTTCAAAATATTTCGAAGGATGTTTAAAAAAATTAAGAAAAGCGGTACTTACTATTGAAAACGAAATCTGAGGAAGTATGAAGCTTATTTGAGGAATTCATATTCTGAGATTCGCGCAATTGACAGTGCTGTCGAAAATTGCTTTCAAATAAACAATATAAATTCCACTGAACAGAAGATCAGGTGTTCAATTCCCGGTCTTAGTTGATTTTTTTTAATCATCGGGAATTCATTAATATAGCAATCTATAATCTATAACAACAGTTATAGATAATATAGCAATCTATAATCTATAACAGCAATCTATAACAACAGTTATAAATGAAATTGATTTTAATGTAATTTAAAAAAATTATAACAAATGAATCCAAGCGCGGCACAGCTAACAACGTAAATTGGATGGTGATCATGTTTAGATTATAAGAATCTCGGTAACACTGATTTTCAAAACAGTACAAACCTGTTCGTAAAGAGCTTCAGCAATTATTGTTGTTCAACATTAATAGAACTAAAACATGTTTTGAACACTTTGAATACGGGTACTGGAATTCCTCACAGCTGATATGGATCTGAGGATACAGTCACCGTTCTTAAGGTGAAGGTTCAGAGTTCAAATCTGGTAAGTACACGGTTTATTGGTAAGTACCAATAAAAAGCTGTTTACCACAGTTCTAAAAATAGAAATTGCGATGAACAAATAAATATGCTGAATATGCTTTTCAAAAGAACAGTTACGTAATAAGTTGTATAATTTTTGGATAAAAGCTGGGTAGATTCGCCAGATTTGCTTGTGAAAATATTGGCTGGGCCCTTGTGCAACAACTACTTAACCATTAGTCAGTTTAAAGTTGTATACGTATTGCCTATGAAGCGTTTATCTAATTAAAAATGTTACTTGGGTTGGCCTCAAAGTATGTAGAAGTTACTTGAGTAATCTCCAGAAAATACGGCAAAAAATCATTTCAGCTTACAATAAAAATGCAGCGAACTTTTCAAGTTTAAATTGTATGACGCGTAATCACTTAGGGAAGGTCCATTATTTATGTCCCGCAGTAGGGGGGGGTGGAGGTTCTTGAGAAAAGTGACGATCCATACAAAAAAATTGAAGGTCCATACAAAAAACGTGAAAAGGAGGGGGGTATTTTTTGCGTGACGTAATTATTTATTTGTTGATGTTCTCAGATTCTGAGGTTATTTTATTCAGATTTATTTTAAAAGTTGTACCCCCCCCCGAATAAAAAAACAAAACATTTACTATTCAATATTGTACACTAACAACAGAATCTTTTGAAGACATTTAATCTTATCGTTCATGCATAGGAAAGGCTTGTAAGATGGAACACGAATCATTTTTTGCTCGTAACATGAATAATTTTTATTTTTTCGAGGATCTTTCGAAAGAGGAACTAAAAGGCTCCAAGTGTGCCCACGGAACTGATTATTAATAGTCATAAAAAAATTATGACCTATTTTCAAAATCCATCGAAAATTGTAAATTCAAAAAATGTATTGTTATATTTTAATTTATTGTTGATTCCATGGCATTTCCACACATAAAAAATATCATTCATATGTTTTAAAACAAAAAAAAAATGTGTTCCATCTTATAAGCCTTACAGTGTTTCATCTTACAAACATCAGGCCATAAACACAAAACATCAAAAAATTGTTTCACTTTACGAAAATGCTATCCAACACAAATGTTAACCTTTTGATATAAATGGAAAATTTCCACTTATTGAGCACAAGGAATAATTGCTAATTTAATTATGCCAACACTTTCGAACATTGAAACATGGAAGAGCTAAACCGAATGAGTGTATTCACTCCAAAAGCAAATACAAATTGAAGAATAGTAAAAAAATGAGGTTTAAACTTGTCAGCGCGATAGTCGCTGTGAATGTCAAAAGTGGCGCTGTTCCATATTACCATATAGCATTAAAAGGGTTTCAAATATTCGTGCCGGTCGCTTACCCTTACCGATAGAAGCAGTTCAAGTCACAATATGACGGGTGCGGCTCTTATGGGACATGAGAACAGCGTTTTGAAGCCAATATGTAAGAAAATTCTATTGTACGCTCTTGAGATATTATTTGGTGGCCCTGAAAAGGGCCGTTTGGTTTTATGAAGTCAGTATGTGGGAAAATTCTCTTGTACACTCTTTATAACTCTTTGGTGGCCCTGAAATACAAACATATATTTTGACTGACACCTTGTCTCCTTTTCGACATTCACCATTTAAATACCATACCATTTGGATCATTTGTATACAATCTGAGTTGTAGTATGCCTTTGCATAATTCAACTTGAACGAATCAAAGATTTGCAATTTATGCAATTTGAGCAATTCTGGATTTCAAGGGTAATAATAAACATTGATATACTCTGGACCTCAAATTACGATAAAATTCGTTATCAGAAGATATCCGACAGGTTTGGTGATTGCTATGAAAACACTATAATCAATTGCAACATTTTCAGATGTGTAAGCGTCTCTAAAAATGTTCAAAGTTCAGGAAGTTTTATCAAACAGAAAATAACAAAAATTATCTTGCAGTTGTTGAAAGGTTATATACAAGTATATAGGATACATGTCCTCTGACTCAGTCGATTATGTAGCGCACGATTACAGTTTTAACTATAACTCATACAATAATTTAGCTAGTAACGATATTCAACTAGTTATACCTTTGCTAAGACATGCTCAATAAGGCGTTTGCTGTACTGGACCATGAAAAGTCACCAACTAACATTATTGAGTCATACATTAATTGTTATGTTATATATTCTCCGTGCGAGGAGTAACGATTATGATGTAGAAGGAGATGTTCGCTCATCACTATGAGGCACCGAGAGTGAACAACAATGTTTTTGGCTAGAATTAAAGATATGAAAAGAAAGTTTTGATAGTTCCGCTAGTGTGCGGCAGGCTTGGAAATTTAACAGATGTTTTATGAAAATTGACCGAAAAGGGCATGTGTACAGTGGTACTCGAACCAACGACATTTTTGCCTAACATCCCACTGCGGGGTAGGTTGAAGCACGGACTATGTCCGCCACTTCAACGCCACATGGGAGAGGAACTCTCTCCTTTTTTTGGGTTTGTTTTGATTCTTTAGTGATCGTCAGTCGGTGCGAATCAAAACAAACCCAAAAAAGAGAGAGTTCCTCTCCCATGTGCGCATCAGTAAACAGAGTGCACACAATAGATCGCTAGAATAACTATACAAGCCACAGTGGTACATGAGCGTCTTCCAACCGGACATTTTTGCCTGTTGAAGTGGCGGACATAGTCCGTGCTTCAACCTACCCCGCAGTGGGATGTTAGGCAAAAATGTCGTTGGTTCGAGTACCACTGTACACATGCCCTTTTCGCTCAATTTTCATAAAACATCTGTTAAATTTCCAAGCCTGCCGCACACTAGCGGAACTATCAAAACTTTCTCTTCATATCTTTAATTCTAGCCAAAAACATTGTTGTTCACTCTCGGTGCCTCATGGTGATGAGCGAACATCTCCTTCTACATCATTATTGAGTCGAAAACTTTCGAAGGATATCATTAAAGATTCTTGTTCGAACGAATTTCAGTAAAGTTTGTTTATTCCATCGCTCCGGGCATTTATTTATATTATCGCTCCGGGCATTCGGCTATATTTGGTATACTATACGAAATATAAAGCTACTTTATAACATCTAAATGACTTTCTCATGTGATCAATCGGCCATTCCATTTCAAAACATTAAAATTCCCACTATATTCATTTATTTATTTATTTATTTATTTATTTATTTAATCAATTTAGTTCATCAGACTTATTGTCTACATGACACAAACTTAAAACTAAATAAAACGGGCATTACAAACACGAGCCAAAAAGTGAGCTGAAGATTCGCCAAATTCAAACAATTCTTCGAAAGTCGTAAACGCTCGCATCATAGCTGTTAGAGGTTCGTTGTTTCCAAACGCTGTTCGATGGAATCGGGGTTGGAGAAGAGTACCACTCCGTAATGCTCTCGGAGGAACTCGGATGTTCAGTTGAGAGAGAAGCCTCGAGCAGTCGACCTCTCCATTCAAAAGTTTAGCAACAAAAACCGCTTGTTGATTTTTCCGTCGACGTTCCAAAGTATGCAATTGCAGCAGATTGCAGCGATCTGAATACGGCGGGAGATTTTGCGGATCACGCCATGGTAGATTACGCAATGCCATCCGGATAAACCTGCGCTGTATTGTTTCTATCCTCAAGCTCCAAGTCAATTGATAAGGAAGCCAGACCAAGGCGGCATTTTCTAGGATCGGTCGTACCAGTGAACAATAGAGAGCTTTCAGGCAGTACGGGTCAGTGAAGTCTCTTGAGATTTTTGACACAAACCCTAGCTGGCGATTAGCCTTAGAAATCACAGCAGAGCGGTGGAGGTAAAACGATAATTTATGATCCAGTAGAACACCTAAATCGCTGAACTGGTCGGTTCTATGTAGAACGACGCCATTGATGGTATAGTCGAAAACAATCGGCTGCTTGATGCGGTAATACGACATTACCATACACTTTGGAATGCTGATCATAAGTTTATTCCGACGGCACCAATCAGTGAATCGATCCAATAATGATTGAAGACGAGTACAATCCTCGGCAGTCCGTACTACAAAAAACAGCTTTAGATCGTATGCTGATGATCCGCATCAAGCCTGCAGCCATCTCCTAGTAGAAGCAATACGTCGTTGAAGTATAAAACAAACAGCAGCGGTCCAAGGTTGCTACCCTGTGGAACACCTGACGAGTTCGTAAAGAAACAGGAAGTGCTTGTATCAAGTTTTACTCGCAGAGCCCTGTCTGTTAAATACGAGCACAGCCATGATGTCAATCTTTCCGATGTGCCGAGTTTTGAAAGCTTCGCCAGCAGAATTTCATGGTTGATTGTATCAAACGCTGCTTTTAGATCAGTATCAGTTTAGTTATATAGTTATTGGTATGAATAAGCCCTTCGAAAAATACACAATCGCTCACTCTTACTTTTCCATTGAAAACTTTTATTATCTACATTTTACTATGTGATGAATACATTTGGCCATAGTTGGGAATATAAGGTTAAATGTGTACCTAAAATATGGACTATGGTTTCTTGTGAAATTATTATTCATGTTTCTATGTGAATATCAGGTAAATTAGGGAATCCATTATGGCTAAAACGTTAAGGAAATCGAAATATATATAAATATATTAGATCTCGCAGAAGAAAGAGAGTGAGTTTTATAAAATATCATTATTATTTGCAATGGGTATGAGAGAAAAGGTTGGTTAATGTATGATAAATTCTTATAAATATAAAATAAACACCTGAGAAAATAATCACGCATTAAAACATGTTCAGCGCTTTAGTTGTATCGATATCATTTGAAGGTTCATATGATGTAACACGCGGCGTCTGTCATCACCAGAATACTATTAATACTATGTTAAAATTTATTAAGACAGGGAGCGATAACATAGAGAGATATTCAATTGCTATGATGACATGCTCTTTGTTAAATTGATTTAAGGTGAATCGCTGCTCCATGTATTCTTTTCTATCTTTTATCTCGCTTTCGCAAACTCACCTTGCTAATTAAAATTGATAAATCTCTATTGTTAGTGAATGAACATCGAATCGAACTCTATCAAAATCCTCACAGCAAGTAAGCTTACAAACTGATGTGATTAAATTTTCAATATCTAGTACCGACTCTGATTTATATCAATTTAAAATGTTGAGGTAATGACTGTCATCAAGAATGATTCAGCATGAGCCCTTAAATTTAATAAATATCAATTTCCTACCTCGAGTTGAAGGACCTTCTCCAGCGTCCCAACTAGTTGTTGGCAACGCATTACCTCTTGCTGCTTTCAATTTCGCCCGATAACTACGAGCTCGCTCGGCATCGGTGCACGGTCGTTTCGGAGGATTTCCCGTATGTTCGCTCTTTATGCGCTTCCTGAATCTGCGCAAGCGTTCTGGATCAAATCGGTTAGGCATTCTCACTTTCACTGTTTCTCAAAAAGTTTTCTTCCTAGAGGTAGGACGCGAATCCTTAACACAACAGAACAACTGTTTATAACACTACTAATTGGAATTTACAGAGAATGTTGGTTCGGAATATCATGTTCGACATCGAAAATGGTATCCGTGATAGGGAATTTGTGTGGTTTAAGGTATGCGACGAAGGGAAAACAAGTTTTGCTAATACCACTGGCTGCCAATCGACAATTTGAAACGAAAATCCCAATCAAACAAACTCTCAAGCTGAGAATTTTAAATTGGCAGTAGCAAAGATGGATTTGTATCTGGTAGCATTTATTGATTTATTGATTCATCGCGGGTTGCGCCAACCAGCCAAAATTTTCCCGACAGCTCGCCCTCCATGCAGGCGTTTTTGCAGTTGCGGCGAACGAATTGGCACCATATTAGGCGCACAAACCAAACGAAATAAAAGTTTAATTCTTTTATAAACAACTCTTTTGATTCAATTGGTTGTCCTCAAAAGGACAGATTATCAATTAATGGATAGCGCTAACCAGCTGGGTGAATTTTTTACCGACGGCACCGAACTTAATTTAAGATTAGTTCATTCTTGAATAAGCAACTCTTTTATTTGAATTTATTGTCCTCAAAAGGACAGATTATTTCCACCTACTGCTGACTGCTGCTCGCCTCCAAGGACGCTTTTCCCCAAACAACAAGGTTTTCGAAGTCGCGGCGAAACAATCGCCACGATGAGGTAAGATGGCGGCTTGCACAAAACCGACGCGATTGTGCGCCCTCATAATCCGCCATTTTGCCTCATCGCGACGATCGCTGTTTGGGAGAGCCTTGCTACTTACCACCACCAGCTGCTAGGTGACCACCAGCTGCCTCTGCACCAGCTCCACTGCCGTACAAATGAATGCTCCACCAAACTGCAGCATTTTTTTGCCACCGCGGCAGCGAAATCGCGGTGGAAAAATCGCCGCGGTGAGATTACATGGCAGCGCACAAACCGACGCGATGGGTTTTTTAATCGCGTTGGTTTGTGCGTTCCCATAAGCCGCCATGTATTCTCACAGCGGCGATTTTCCACCGCGTTTCACTGCCGCGGTGACAAAATAATGCTGCAGTTTGGTGGATACCTGGCAACTCACTGCGACCAGCTCCCAGCGACCAGCTCCCAGCGACCAGCTCCGCACAGCTTCAATGCTGCCAAACGACTGAGGCAAAATTTTTCCTAAGTGTGCCTTCTATGCCGTTCTCAGTTGCGTGCGAGACGTACATGGAGAGACGAATGACATGATTGGTAAAAGTCTCTCTCTAATACAAAGAAGAGGAAGATGATGCAAGACGTTCCTTGCTTCGATTTGAAATCTGTGATAGGAAATTTGGTAAATTTACTCTGCAAAATGACATTATAAGACATCACCTTATATTTGCGTTGTTTTCAATAGTTTATTATTGATTGAGAAAAATGTTTGACAATTGAATTGGAGCGCGGTAAAATTTCCGACCGATTGAAGAAGAAATCATGTAAATCTATCGTGGATTATTTGAGTTATTCGCGTACAAAACGTACGGTTTTTTGTGACGGTCGCAAAATTTTAGATTTTCATTTGACACCCTACCCTTACCGTAAGACGTAGTCTACGTCAAAATTACTTTTTATGATAACTGAACTTAACCGCCTATTCAACATATTGTTATTTGGCCTTTTATCATCTTTATTCAAGCAACCATCATTTTCCAGGATGCCTTCAAGAATTGGCTGCGTTAGTGTGAGATTAGATTAGATTAGATTAGATCTAACAGAAAACAAAAACACCGTTTCTGTTACGAGTTCGGAAAGCGTGGCACGGAACTCGACACTAATAGCGCATGGCTATCCTCAGTCTTATGACTGGCACAAAAAAGGCAAAAAGTCACTCCGTGGCACCCTCACCAGATGCCACATTCCAAAGTAAAAGAAGGGATTGACTCACCAGCTGTTGACTGCTTACGGTCGCTGGTCAACGTCGATGCCTGTCAACGGGTTCGATGCTCTCGATCGACGATGGCTGATCAATGGCGATGGTTTATGAATTGGCGAATGGAGGTGATGCTAACTGCTATGGCGTTTCACGCGCCCCTGCGAAGGCGTTTACTCTGCCGTTCCGGTAAGCTGACGAACAAGCGTGTGGAAGCTTTAGCTATAGGTACAACATGGACTCCATTCGCTTCATACCATTCCAAAACATCTTTGGCGAAGTGAAAAGAAGCCAAATCAGGCCACAATATCGAGGGAGCATCATGGCTGCGTAGGAATTGTAACAATCGCTTCTTTATACATTTTTAACGGTATATTTCCTTGTTTACCGTTCCAGCAGTGATAAAGTTTTGGTTTGCTCGATAGCTACATATTGCCTGCCAAACCAAATATTTTTTGGGAAACTTGGCCTTTTTCTTCGTCCTGAAATGCTCCTCTCGCCGTTCCGCTGTATGGCAGTATAATTGGCAGACATTACGGGAAAATGCTTAAAGTCTTCCAGCACATAAGTTTCATCGTCCATTATCACGCAGGAAAACTTCGTCAAATATTCGCAATACAACTTGCGCGCCCGGGTTTTAGCCGTCAGCCTTCCTGGCCGTCCTGGCTGTTGTCAAACGTGTATCGAAAGATTGAAGAACGTTTGGGCAGTGCTTGCAGGAAAAGCAAGCTGCTTTGCAAGTTTTCTTACTGACAGATCCGGATTTTCATTGCGACCGCACACAATTGCATGTCACACTTGCTCTTCTTTCGATGCCATCTCCGATCTAAAAGCTTGTAGAATTACCAAAAAAATATATTACGCAATGAAATGACATACGTTTATCAGTCTGCGAAAAATTTCACGCGTTGATGAAGTATTTCCAGATGTACGTATTTAGGGGTGTTCAGATTTTGTCGCGAACAAGCCTTAGTAGATAACTCTTGCCTATGAGGTCATTCGGAATGCTGTGTTTTAAAACTGTTTCGAACCACTCAACAGCTCTAAGATATGAAATGATCAAAATAAAAAACTGCAACGCGATCACCCCAATGTAATGTTTCAAAACTTATTTGGTGAAGCTGTTGTGTGCGTGTACGTTTCTCGACGCATGAATAGTTTGACGTTTTTTTTTTCTTTTTTTATCTATCATCTCAACTAGCACACAAACCAATCGTAGAAATTTAAAACGAAGTTTTATTCTTGTTTTAAGCTCCGGAACATAAAACATAGTTGTCGAACAATTATAAATTGATTTGTAATATATGCTTCAAATCAAGAGCTGCAACGGTGCTATGCAGATGGGCAGTTCCAGTCCAGTTTTGGTTTTGAATTGTGAACGCTCCGATGATCACTATTTTTTATATTAAGAAACACGCAGACAGAAAGTCTTTCAAGTTTGAATGGTTTTTTTTTTATATATAATTATTTCTACCCCGGCCAGTGATGAATATATTGTATTTGAACTGGAAGGCTGGCTGTTTTCGTTTATTTAGAATGTCTTTAAAGTTAAGTCTTGAGTTAAAGTTATGACAAATTTATAGAAATACTATCAGCAAAACACTATGCATAATTCACCATAACGCAAAGCGCTTGACAGTTCAGTTGCTATTTACAGCTCAACACTCTGCCCACCTCTTAATATAAGCAATATTGCTAATAGTATGGAATTGGCAGATGTAGTAGACCTTGTACCTATATTCATCCCATGCTAAATAACGAGAAATGGTTGGATTATTGTCATACAAATATTTGCCTATGTTTGATGCAAGCAATACTAACCAATCCTGTCGCGAATTGCGAAGTGATGAGCAACATCTTCCCTATACAAATAATCATTCGAACTGTTACATTGCATAATGGATTTTTTTCGAAGATAAGAGATAAGAGTTAAGCAATAGTTGTATTTATAATATTTATTTTTGTTTGTACACAGCGCCGGTGATACCATTTTTATGAATAATGCATAGCCTGAAATTTAATGAAACAGTGAACATGCATAGAGCTGAAGATTACTAAAACATAGCTTACTTGTCCCCAACTTCCATTGACACTACAGGAGAATTACTGTTTGGATCCAACTGAGATGCTTGTTCAGAAATGGCTACGATGATTCCAGCTGATTTTTCAGAGGCATTGCCCTTGCTGTAAACAAATACAAAGGCAGGTCATTTTATAAATAATCATCCATAAATGTTTGTTAAGCGTCATCAGTACAAGCTTTTAAAAAAAATGTGTTGAAACTTCCAAACATATTTCTTTTGGAGTTGGTTTTCTGCAAAATTATACATGTTCGGCACTTCTTTAATAACTTTTCAATTCTATCATTAATGATACTACGGCTCCGTAAAGCTAACGGAATTGAGCCTACCAAATAAACGAACTAGATTAATGCTAGTAACGCGTTCTAATTATCATGATTTATAGGGGGCAAAACGAGCATACCACCAACCACAGCTAATTTTGAACAATGTAACAAATTTTCAGAAATATTTCCAATAAATGGTTGCAAACATTACGGAAATCTAACGAGAAATATAATAAATATATCTGGATCAACAATAGAAAAGGGCCCATCAACATTTGTAAATAAAACACTCCTGAGCCCATTTTCTCGTAAGCCGCTGAGCTACACGCAAACCTACAGAATCATCGTGTAGGGAAACTTTCCCTATATGATGATGGTATTGGTTTGCGTGGGTGGCCTACGCTGCGAGGAAATAGGCTCAGAAGTGTTTGTTTACAAATGTTGATAGGCCCTTCTGTTGTTGCTCCAGATGTATTCAAAATCTTACTACTTTTCCTGACGCTATCAGTCAGTTGAATAAATTTCTGGAAATGCCTCCTTTAGAGACGAAATCGTAATAATCGGGGATTTCAGCCTCCCCGGTGTCAAATGGCGGCGTCGACCTGACAGCTTCCTTTATCCCGACCCTTCTAAATCGCGCATCCATGCGAGGTCAATTTCGATACTTGATCATTATTCCGTTGCATCCTGACGTCAGATTAACGACATTATTAATGGAAATGGACGATCTCTTGACCTTTCCTTGAGCTACTTAATCGACAGACATGTTCCAAAGAAAGACTCTCGAGCCTCGAAAAAAGTACCATGGCAGACAGATGTCCTGCGCAAAGGACGAACCGAAAACCAGTCGATAGCATTACGGAACTATTACATGACACTCAACCATCGATACAAGCAGCTGGCTCGACGCTGCTTCTCGACCCACCAACGCAAGCTTCAAAGCAAACTGAAGCATAATCCTAAGGTGTTCTGGCGACACATCAATGAGCAACGCATGGAGAACGGTTTACTTTCATCTTCGTCTGACCGGTATTTCAATGCAATCCCTATCGACGATGCAGATATCGTTGCTGCTGCAAACAAGTTGAAGACGCAGAGACCGAAATTTTCGCCTACTTGAGAAGAAAAACGTCCTTTTCACCCGCTTGGAGAAGCAAATGAGAATGTGAGAAGCGAGAACTATTATACGCTCACAGCAGTTTTCGCGAGAAAAGCAACGGCGATTTATGAATTTTCGGAGAGCATGAGTATACTGATAAATCGTTTCTTTTTCGGTGAATCATAGATGCCGATAATTATTTTCACTTACTTTTTGACACCTGAAAATGCACCCGTCTTTATGCTTGTTTTATTCTGACATTATAATTCTATAATGATGGTCCATGGCGGTACCGGTGTTGCACCAACGGCCTTATTTTCGGGTTTGCTCCTCGTTTGCGATCTTAGCATGTTTTTCAGTGAAAAATGTGACATGAGAACAAATGTTCGTTGAATTGTGGAGAGAGATATTTTCGCATATGCAAGCGAGAGGATAATGAATTATCGGCGAAAAAGGAGAGATGAAAATGTGAACGGTTCGCTACTCGATCGAAAACCTGTTTGAGAGAGAGCATGGTTTTCACCCAGCTGAGCGATAATTTCGATCTCTGTGAAGACGTCAAGCAGCGCTATTCCATCCGTGTTTCTAAAACATTGCATTGCTTTGCTGGCTGCACCATTATTCCACATCTATCGGTCGCCATTGACGACTGGTAAGTGTCCAACACTATGGAACGAAGCATACATGTTTCCCGTTCACAACAAGGGAGTTAGGAGAAATGCTGATAACTCTCGCGGATTTTCGAGCTTGTGCGCTACTTTCCAAGTGAAGCAATATATCAGCGACGATCAACATGGAAAATCACATAAATGTTACGTGATAGTTTACGTACAATTCACTGGCACGCAATGTTTACTTGATTTAACTGAAGATTTGGATACGTGTTCAGGTGAAAATTACGGGAAATCGCAAGTGGAAAAAGGGTGTCGCTTTTATTGAGTGTATACGATCTTCTACAGAACGTTTCCTTCATGTAGGTGTCCTTTGCCTTATTTTTGAAGAAGGGTACATTGTTTGAAAATAGTAGGCTTACACCTGTATAAGCCTATGTGAAATAATTTTAAAACACTATTAAAAATAACATTACTGCACATAACCAAAAAACACTAAAGGTACGGTGTAAGATAACAAAGAAAAAGTGTTTCTTCTAAATACGCACCCAATATTTTTTGCCATAAAAAAATCATACAACGTTTGAACATTTCTGTAGAACCTTCTGGGACAAGTTGTTTAGCTAAAAATTGACAAAATTTGATAATTAAGCCATACAACCGGTATACTAAACTGCAGTTATGCCAAACCACTGCTATGCCAGATGGCAAATGACGTTAAGCCAAAGCCAAGCGGAATACTCTGATCTGCTCAATAATGTATTTCTATTTACAATGGTACGAATGGAGTCGTGAAATTTGGATGTCATTTGTGTTCCGGTGGTTGTTCAAATACGACAGTATAATAGTTTTTTTTCTTGAATGTGGAACTTGTTCAACTACATAATATTATTTCTAGCACCAATAAAAAAAAATACCTCTTGTGAATCGATCATATTTAGTTGATGAAATTGTATGAAAACCCCAAACCACCACTAAGGGTGCGTTTACCCTAATATATAATTTATTGGGTTTCGAATGAAAAGGACGAACCGAACTATATACTTTTAATTAACCCAGTTTATCGATAGCCCTTACCGGGATTCAGATTCCACGAAGTAATTTTTAGACGTACCTCCAATACATAATCCTTGATTGTTGGCCAAGAGACATCCGAGGTTTCCTGGAGTAGCCATACTAAGAGATAAATTACTTGACATTAAAGTTCATTCTAACATTTCAGGTACATTACACTGTGTCCAGAATCTGATCGACTTTCCCTTCCATTTTGAAGGCACTTGAGGTTTGTTGGGCTATTCTGTTCATGGAAGAAAAACAAAATTAATTTCAATGTTGTTACAAACACAGTATTTATTACATCCTACCTTTCTTAACACTCAGCTGCAGTCTACAAACTTCGTGTTGCTTTTGATAACATATCGTTTCACTTTTCCGTAGGCCAAGAAGATTGTGCACTCCGTTCCATTCACTCAGAGACTGAGTAGAAGTGTATTCCTTCTCTTTACTCTTCTACTCAAAAATTGAGTTGATCCACTTTTTACGAAAATTGAGTAAAATTTCCGTGATAAAACTAGAAAAAGAATACAATTCTACTCAGTCACTGAGTAAAATGGAACGGAAGTGTACACTCCGCTTCACACACAAAAATTTAGTGGATCCACTTTTTAACGAAAATTGAGTAACATTTCCGTGAGAGAAAAGAGATAGCATACAATTGTGCTCAAAAATTGAGTAAAGTGAAGCGAGAGTGTATTTTGTGACGTTTAACACACGCACACTATTGTGTCTATCATCGCGTAAAACATGTTTGTTTTCCCACAGCAACCCAAAAGTTGTAAGTGGTAATGTTTTGTTTTCGTTGTGGTTCGCGATAGAAAAGTGAACAAAAATGGTTTCAAGTTGTATTGTGCTCGGATGCCGGAGTTACGGAACCGATGAAAATATTCGGCTCTATCGTATACCGGTGGTGCGTAAAAGAACCGACGCAATCTCTCGGGAAATGATGGTGCAGCGGAGAACACTATGGATCAACGCCCTGTTGCTGACCTCGGGCGTATCACCGCACTTTCGTGTTTGCAACCGGCATTTCGTTTCTGGGAAACCGGCAGCTTTTATAGATGCTAACGACATAGATTGGATACCAAATCTTCACATGCCTAATGCCTACGGTCCGCAGCATACTGGCTTGCTCGAGTTCCCCTCAGAAGTAAGTCAATCAACGTATCAAAACCCTGATTTCTTAGTTAATAATAGTTCATGACGCAGGTAGATCTATTACAGAAAACTGTTCTTTGTGGTTTCAAAGAAGGAAAAAGTGCAAATCTAGGCGGAAAACACAATAACGCGCCTATGATAGCCACAATAAAAAGGATTTACTTTTTTCTCTAATATCGCACTTCGGATTCCATCTAAGACGAAGAGAATAAAAGCAACATTTTGCAGCAACATGACTGCATGCTTCGAGAACTCCGATAGTGCAATCGCAGTGCGCTGCTGGGATGCGCCTTTCTTTTGGAAAAGAACCCACTGTCGTAGCAGTTTTTCATTTAAAGAGAGGTCACATTAGGCTTTTTGACGTTTAATCACCTTTTCCTTTCTGGCACATGCAGAGGAATAATGGTTTGTTTTCCTACAAATGATTTTCCTTCTTACTTGCACTTTTTTATCTAAATGGAGCTGTAGTGTGCGTGCATTGCATGAGAAAAATTGAACCTCACTTTTCACCACGAGAGTATAAAAGATAGCAACAACCGTCGTGTTACCCATTCTTGTTTTTCATACACAAATTTTTTGAACACAAGGTCACCAGATTTGTCAAATCTGAGGTGTGATGTTACTGTGAAATTGACCATGATAATAGATCTTTTGACGTTCAATCACCTTTCTGTATTGAGGCTTAGTGACCTTGAACGCACGCACACTACAGCGCGCCATTTAGATCAAAGGAGAGCAAGAAAGAAGAAACATCTTTTGGAGGAAAACAAACCATCATTTCTGTGAAAGTGCTAGAAAGGAAAAGGAAACATCAAAAAGTCTAATACACACTCACTGTATCACACAAGAGCTAATCGATTGTTTTCGCACTGATTTGTTTCCTTCTCGCTTGCACTTATTCGATTCAGACGATGCATTAGTTTTCGTACATTAAACGTCAAAAATATCCATACATGCATAATCCCGATAACCGATTACTATGGGAAAATTTTGAGAGTAACCTTGTTTTCATCACAGTTCACAGGCTCTGACAGCGACGTTCATTCCAATAATTTAATCTTGGAAAACAAATATCAAGACATGGCTATTTTGTGTGCAGTGAAAACATGCCGAAACCATAACAAAAATTGTGACCTTAGCTTCTACACTTTCCCGCTGCCCCGAAAATACAGTACCAAGGAGCATGAGAAGCTCTTGGCTATGCGATTGGCTATGTGGCGAAAAGCCTCTGGCTACACGAGACCAGTCAATAGGAGTGTGCGAATCTGTGGCAAACATTTTGTCAGTGGTAAACCTTCGAAATTCGATGAACCGGGTAACGTAGATTGGGTACCATCACTTCATCTACCAGAACAACCTCCTTCAGTGGTGCAAGGTGCGGAGGCAGAAACAGGAGAAATTAAGAAGACCGCACAAGAGAAGCAGCTGCAGACGGTAAGTGACTTGGAATCTGTTCAGGAAGTTATGCACGAAGGCTAATTTTAATGTACCATTGTAGATATGTAGCGTGAAGTCTTGCGGTAGTAATAACAATCCGTGTTGGAAAACGAAGATTTTTCCTTTCCCGAAGTTGGATACTAGCAACTACGTTAAGCGGGTGCTTTCTGAAAAACGACTTCTTATATGGCTCCAATTATTAAATCAATCTACCAGTTGGGATAAAGTCGACATCTCTAAGATGCAGCTTTGTAGTCTACATTTTAAAACAGGTAACATAATGCAGTTTATACGTTCGTGTTCATGAATACTAAATTATCAGCTTCCAGGAACTATGGCAGAATTAACTGATGTTGAAAATGTTGATTGGATTCTACCGTGAACATGAACAAAAGGATCCACTTCTCTGATCATGTTGGTGAGTTATCCAAAATTTATTATGTCAGTATTTTGAAGGACAGAGTTATGTTAACATATATCTATACCTAATTCCGCGTACGATAGCTTATAACTGCTTAATGATTATCTTTTCGTAGCTCATTTCGATCTCTATAATTTGATTTCGTTGGTGAAGGACTCGAGAATGAACCAGAACTGTATGACAATCGATGACTTTAGCTTACCACCGGCAAGTGCAGAAGAAAACGCCATGCTACTTGAAAAGGCAACTGAACCTGTCACATTTTCCGGTAGACCTAAGGTGTTCATAGGACTCAAGTGCATCCTTTGTTTAGTGACGTCAATGTTGAAACCATTGAAACCGGAACATCGTCAAGCAATCCAAACTCTCTTCAAAGATGTATGATGCATTGATGTATAGCAATACTCATGTTTTATTTAATCACACTTTTTTTAAATTCAGAAACTTCGTGTGGAAAGTGAGTTGATTTGTGCTACCTGTAGCAAATCCGTATGCGATTTTTTACCTTCTACAAAACTATTCTGAACAATCAAGAAAAGGCAACAGTGCGAAAATTGAGGAACCCTTTTCCTATCCCAGAAAACATCCAAAAGCGAATAGCCCCAGAGCCACCGTCATCAACCTCAGTTGAGAAAAAATGCGACCAGCTAATGAAAAAGGTGTAAAACTTTTCGAGGTGCTGACCACAAATGAGTTTCAATGCAAGTTATGCAAAACTACGCTAGCAACTAAAAGTGTCCTGAATGATCACTTGTTTCTCGCGCATAAGGTGAAAAATCAGTTGCAAACTATGCAAAAAGAGGTAAAATTATCTATCAATGTAATAATTAAACCGATAATAAAGTCTATACTCTTGCAGTTTCTCACCTGAGGGTATACGAAACATAAAGCAGAATGTTTGGCTAATATTAAAGCGAAAAGGCAAGCCCAGAAAACCAACGATGGTGTGGCAATGTCATCTATTGCAAATGTGATCAAACCCAAGCTGGTAGCTACTCAAGCGTCTAATGAAAAACATTCTTGCTATATTTGCAAAAAGAATTGTAAGTGTTGGCCTACTGAAATGAGTAACGATATATAATCACTATAACTTTATTTCTTATTTTTCGCTGAAGCTACACTCCTGCGGAAATGATAGCTCATGTTAAAACGCATGGAATTGACACAGAATCCAACCGGACGTCATGAAGGATTTTGATATTTGTAAACTGTGTCAAAAAGCGTAAGTTTATGTGGAGCATTTATATTTCAAAACTTATGACTTTTTTGGATTCCAGTATTCAGAAGAAGAACATGACCAGGCACATGGAAGCACACGAAAATCATCGGAACCAATTGAAGAGGCTCATACAAGAGCAGCAAGACAAGCAACGTTTCCAATGCTCTGAATGCCTACTGGAGTTCAGAACGATAGCTCTGATGGAAAAGCATAAATCAAACACAAACTTGTTCACCAAGATGATAAGATCGAGTGCCCGGACTGTGGTAGAGTGCAAGTTTATTTTTTAGTTATAATTTTCTAGCAACTAGCATGTTTTCATTCATACCGTTGCAGCATGACAGCCAAGTACTTCAAATTCACGTACAGCTGGTGCACGATAATGATTTACTGCCATGTGAAAAGTGTGGTAAACAGTTTAGCAGAGCATCCCTCAAGAAACATCGATCAACCACCTGTGGGGATGACAGCATGATAACGTGCGGAACATTGTGGAAAAACGATGAGAGAATACTTATTAAAGGCAATAACTACTTCCACATTGAAAAATTGTTTAGTAACAATTTATTTATTTTCTATTCTAGGGCCACATTTCTAAAGTTCATTCGACTACGACGGTCAAGTGCAGTTTTTGCGCGAAAGAGTTCGATAGCAAAAAATATGCCAGCTCACATGAACGGTGGTCACATCGAGAAAAATGGGACAAGAGAAAACGGGAAGGAGTTAAGCATTTGGATCTCGATCGCGAGCAGCTAGAAGAGGCACTTGGGATCAAAACGAATCCTAATGAAGATGAAGACTCGAGCACATGCCCAGTATGTCTCAACTACCATGGTACAAAGTCAAGCGTTGAACAACACGTAAAAAAGGCACATTACACAGAATACATGTCTATGGTCATGGGCGGTATCATCGTTAGTAGTGGTGATGACGCATTGGAAGATTTCAACGCAGCAGAATACATTGCCGGAATTTTGAAACCAGATGAGGAAGCGAAACGCTGTAGAGTTAGATAAAGTCCGAGACACTTTACTGTAAATACAGACATACAAATAACAATACAAGTAACTGTAATAGTATTTTCAATTTTGTGAACTTCCAACTGATAAGATAAGATAATGTTAATGACTAACTATGAAATATGTACGATTTGAAGCATCCGGCTATTTCTGCAGATCTGCTCAGTTACCTGTTTACTCGTTAAGGCTATAGGTCAATCGGGCGATTATTAGTTTTTCTCGGAAGAAACAATCGATTTTTATTCGACGATAATCTTTTCGGCTCGACATTCAGACGAGTGCATCACGTTAAAGATTGATTTGTTCTGTTAGATGCACAGCTGACATTTTTAACATCATATTTCAGTTATCTAGATGCTTTCTCAACAACCATAAAGCATCTAGAAATCCTGAATAACGTCTTTAAAACTGCGAAGAATTTTAAGGACATTCACTCGCTGGACTCACTCAATTGATCACTTGAGGTTCAACGTTGAAGTATTAATTTGCTGTCTGGAACCCGAATTACAGTGATCGGTTCTACAACAATCAGTCAAGCAACTAGCGATTTGAAATTGGTTCACTGTTGTAGATCGCCTTGGTCCGATGTAAACCTTGAAGCCAGCACTTTGCTATACATATTTGCGCCTTTGTTTTGATTTGCTGTGTTATTTTGACAGAAAATTTGAGAGTGTGTTCGTGTGAGTTTATTATAAGGGGCGTATATTAAGCTTGGGACCGATGTGCTAGTACTGACTGATCCAAGAAAAAAATCGTATTTGTTCGGGACCTACTGGTCTTAGAGTTAGTCTCATGGTTCTACCTTCCTAACGTTAGTTCTAAGATAACTGATGTACTAGGTTGCCTGAAAAGTCGCTTTAATATCAAACACGAAAACTTATTTTTTTGCCAAATTCGGTTTTGTTCCCGACATACTCTTTTTTAGGTCGATACAGTGAGTCCAGCGATTTCCTAATTT